>SNQJ01S0152750.1:0-22871 GCA_010110895.2 Picea sitchensis | reverse complement strand
CTATTTCTCTTGAGAATTCAGTTTCGGGGTTTTGCTGTACAAACCCTTGGGAGTAAATCAGTGGTGAAATATGCACTCACCTTGTTCCATAGCTTGGTCTCGGGGATGAAAGACTCCTCCACACCATTCTAGTCTTAGGGCTAGTTTATCGAGGGAGGTTCGATCCAGCTTATCCTGAGGGCCTAGGGCCATTCCGACAGTTGGGTTTTGTTTGCAAGGGCAGGGCCATCATTTTGAGGGATTTTTTGGAGGGTTATCATCATTCTATATTTGTCTGCATATTGGGACGTCGTGGAGCCATAGGGGACATCCTATGATTCAGTAAAACTCAAATCTAGGGAGATCTGCTTGAGATCTGAGCTCGAAACTTCTCCCATCGAATTCTCATAGCCCGATCTATATTCTTGGAGAGTTTCAGAGCATTTGGAGGCCTCCTTCATTAGGGCTGAACCAGCTAGGTTTTCAGTCATCTAGTGGGGCACCCCATTCAGTGGGAAATTCAGATCTACGGAGATTGAGAGGGATCTTGGAGATTCAGGCACCTGGGTTATTCTTACCATTGCCTGATTTATATTCTAGGAGAGTTTCAGAGCATTTGGAGGCATCCTTCATCAGGTTCGAACAACTAGGGTTTCAGTCATCCAGTGGGGCACCCCATTCAGTGGGAAATTCATATCTATGGAGATTGAGAGGGATATTGGAGATTCAGGCACCTGGGTTATTCTTACCATCACCCGATCTATCAATTGGCATATTTCTTAGGGTGATTGGACACTTTTGGCAGTAGGGCCAAGTTATTGAGGGTTTCAACCTTCTATTGGAGCATGGCATTCTTCAGCTGGAGAGTTTGGCATTCAGATCTACTTGTATTGATCTTCATTTCTTATTCCGCCTTTGGAGGCATTATTTTGTATTAGCAGGAGCATTTTGTAGAAAATCATATCTAATTCTTGTACGACCATCTGAGGTTTATGCCAGATTGGTCATCTATTGTATTGATCTTACATTGCTCATAATAAAAAGGTCAGATCTTTGCTTGTGCTTCTACATCTTGAATATATTGTGATCTTCATGTGTTGTTGAATCTTGTATGCACTTAATAACTCAATAAATTAGTAGTAGTTAGTGATTCCAAGAAAGAATTTGGCTTGGGATCATTAAAGAAGACCATAATGTAAAGCAAGGGAGTATTAGAACATAAGTCAAAATTTTGAACAAAAAATAAAATTTTGAATCCTTTTTAATTTGTTCCTAATTTTTGTCATTTATAAATAAAATTTTATCTTTAGAATTACCATTTTATACACTAATTCAAATTTTGTTATGTTTTGACAGGGCAGA
The DNA here is from genome assembly GCA_010110895.2 of Picea sitchensis. NCBI lineage: Eukaryota > Viridiplantae > Streptophyta > Pinopsida > Pinales > Pinaceae > Picea > Picea sitchensis. The sequence continues at coordinate 21,530 of SNQJ01S0152750.1, read as the reverse complement.
TCAATCTTTAGCCGTTAAATGTGATGCTTATCGATATTGAATATTTGCGGGATTTTGGGGATTTAAAGTTGTGAAATGTTTAAGCAAAAGTACAATTCCCATTTGAAGTTCCACTTTGGGAATTCATGCTTCGACACTATAAGATAAAAAATTTAAAAGGTCCTCTTAACCTCGAAGTCTTGAAGCTTTAGAGTCCCAAAATTTTGGAATACTACTTTATAAAGTAAAATAATTGGTTGATGTGTCTTATGCCACCTGACATTCTTTACACGTGGAATTCATTTTGGGCATTTTGGGACACATAATTCACACATTTCAGGATGACACATGTCACCTATATTCTCATGACACAATAATCATATGTGACATCATCCCACTACATCACTCCGGTATACTATCCTTCAAGATATCATATTATCAACGAATCCAAGAAGTGTCAAAGTGACAAAGTACTGTAGATTAAAGGTTAAGTAATGATTTATCAAGTGCTATTAATGGTAAATAACTAATTTTCAACTCTGGCCTTCGAGATAATTTAAAATTTTTTATTTCAATAGTCCCAAAGTTGTGAAGCTCCCAAGTCCCGAGGTTTGAAAGCATTGAAGGATTAAAAAAAACAATGATAAATTAAGTAAATATTAAATAAGATAATTTATTACTCCATGAATTCATCCTTCGTGAGATGTTTAGCATTCCCTATTCAAAGCCTCGAACACCAAAGTGTCGAAATACTTACTTTCACTAATCACGATTATTAAGGTAAATTAAACATGATTAGTGTGAAATATTTGAATTAAGTTCAGTGCCGCCAGGTAATAAATTCCCCATCTTTACGATGATTACTATGTCATTCAAATTAATTAGTGTCTAAATATAGAATTAATTAGTGTCTTGTATTTTGTTTTTATAAAATATTTAAACTCTGTATCATTTATCTATTCCCATCTATAACTATATATCGTCTCTGCATTCATATTTATAAGTCTTGTTTTCTTACAAGAGATAATATTGTAGATGGAAAATCATGGTGTCGCATAAAGCAACAAAAATCCAAGATCAGTCTGTATAAGAGCCGAACCCAATTCAAATATTTATTCAGATACTATTTCTCACCTAACAAACAACATCAAATCATGGATGCAAGTTAATGAAATTTTGGAAGATCAGAAATCCATCCCTTCAGATGAATCGAGCAAGGGAGAATATGTGTTAACCACAAATAAACTCAAGGAGGTGGCCAAGTCAGAGATTCATAAAGTCACAGAAAGGCCAAAATTGTTTCCCTATACATACATGATACACTGGGCTCTAAACCATGTGGATATACTAACCAAAACAATCTACAACCATCAAATGACTATTGTGAGCTCGATCCTACTTGAATACATCCAAGTAATGTATAAATTGTCCAGAAATATGAAATATGTTTACAATGAACAATTTGGGAAGAAGTTTGAGAAAGATAAATGTACAAATTATGACAGGAGTGTCCATGAAATAGTTAAAACTTGGTGGGGAAATGAATTTTTTTAAAAGAAGATAGTCATGGCACATATTCTACTACTTCTTGCAATGCACACATTATGTACGTAGCTATAATTATTTGTAGACTGTATGGAAAGAAAAACCCTGCACATTTCACAATAGATTGGGTCCCTATAATTCATGAAGTTGAAAAAGGTTTTACTTTTGATTGGGGAAGGATTCTCTTTAATAATTTGGTCAGACAAATAGAGGTTTATACAGTTCAAAAATCTAAAGGAGATCATGGTCCCTTTTACATGTCAACATACATTATGGATGCTATATGTTTCAAAACCCCATTTCCTCTAATGAATTGGAACTAGAGTCCAACAGTCACTGAAAAAATACATATCTATCATCCCAAAATGTGGGAGGAAAATGCAAAAGATTATTTTTATGAAACTTGCCATTATGTTGTTATTCCAATTCACGAAGTCTTATATGGTAATCCTCCCAAGATTTCTGAACAAATAAAGGGAAATTTAGGTACAATTGCATATTGGTATATTGAAGAGAATTTCTCTTATATCATAGTTTTTGGTAGTTATGAATCCCCTCTTTCTCTACACATATTTCTACCAGATAGACTTTTTTGAAGGGAGGTAGCAAATTAGAAAGTTTCTATAGGTATCACCAAAGATTTGAAGGATTCACAGAAAAGGGTATGGCCACCCTATCCTATACAGGTTGGTATATTTTCATTGTTAGATTTTGGACACACTAACGTTGAATCTTCAACCTTAGATGATATTACATTATCTACCATTGAATTCAAAAAGCATTATCCACACAAAGTGGTGGAAAACCATTTGTACTAATTCAATATGAAGAAATATTTTCATGAATATCTACCTTTTGATGAGGTTTTGAGAGGAGAAAATCATAAAATGAAGTTATATCCATATTCCAGAATCTTTCTAACAAAGAACACTTAGATTTTATTAATTTCCAAAGGAACGGGAGAAGTGGTTTTCAAATTATTTTACAAGAACATCAAATTCTTACTCATAATGGTAATCCAATTTCAGAAATGATACCATCATTCAATCCCAAGAAACATGAATTTTCTAAACTTAAAACTAAGGCAGTTGAAAAAACACTAGAAATATCATCCAAGGGAACAACAATGACATAGCCAAATCTACCAGGTAAGACCTTACAAGAAACATTGGCAATGTTTGAAGCCTTTATGAAGCATGAACATATTTTTCCTCATATAACTTTAAACACTGAAACTCCTTTAAAGGATGTTATTTCTCAAGGGGATTCTATTGCACTTAAAATCCCCATCCCATCTTTAACTCCTCCTGCAACAAGCTCTGGGATACTTGGTTAAGAGGTAGTGAATGTAGATGATTTGACACCCATTGAACCAGAATAAATTCCTTCATTAGATTTATTCTTCAGTAAGAAAAGGAAAAATATTGTACGAAGGGAAATTCAATGAAAAGGAGGAATAATTATTTAAAGGAAAAAAATGATATATGATGGACAAAGACAAAGCGACTCTGAATTCACAAAACATGTAGCATATTCTCTTGGGGATTTTGCAACAAATAGTTTATGGTCATTAGATAAGTTAAGAGATTAGTTTGACCAAAAAAATATTCTAATGGAGTACTTACAAAACAATTTGAAACAAACATAGGTCATTATTAGGGAGAAAGTCAATTATGAACTTGCTCAGGTTAAATAAAGTTATGATCAACATATCAAATAGCTAGAATATAAATTGAGGACAAGTCTTCAATATTAGCACATGAGTAAGAATACAATTTCTTAGAGAAATGCATTCATAAGACAATTACAATCCCGAATAACTACAATTGGAATTACAATAATTGATATCTCTTCCTTTAATAAACAAGCCTTGGAGATCAAAGAAGGATTCTAGATAGCTCAACTGAATTTATATGAAAGTTTGGACATTATCTAGAAGCATTATCATGTCATCAATAATTCATTGAAAATTATTGCTAACAAAGAGAAAGAATCTATCACTACTAGATCCAAATTTCAAGAACTCATTGTTTGGAAGAAGAATCTCAATATACCAGGGCTTGTTCTATTTTTAGATATTGATGCAGGAGCATCGTACAAAGCCAAAGACAAAGCACACACCTATCCAAAGGAATAAATGGATGCATAGATGGGAAAAAGGAGCATGTTTTTATGAAAACGTTTTAAATTTTGAAATTTGAAGCATTAATGTAATAGCTAGGAAAAGGTGTACTTACATTTATGTCTTAGAGATATGAATAGATATGAAGAGATTACTCTCATATGCTAGAAGTATTAGGCATTTAAGTCTGTTAATGTAAAGTCGGTAGGTTTGAATGTTAGATTAGACAATTTAGAAGCATAGGAGGGAAAACGGATATAGACACCCTCACCCTTGTATCATTGTAATTTTATGATCATTCATAATTCATAAGTTGTAGAGCTATAGCAGAGAGTTGTAGATAATACACCCATGTACAAGAGAACTTGAGTTAATATATGAAGCTTTGACTCAATTTTCATGGTGTTGTGATGCTTATTGTTTACATTTGTTGAATGCTATGTTTACAGTTTCTTTGTTTCTCTGTATGCACTTGTTTCAATGTTGTATTATGTGTATGATTTCATGTTGAGTGTATGAAGTATGAGAGAGGAGAAGAATGAGTTTCAATTGTTTCTCTTCTTGAGAATTCCTGCAAGGAGTGCAGCGGACGTCCACAAGTTGTGCATTGACGAGGGTCTGAGTTTCATCTCAAAAAGCTTAGGAGAGATATCGTTGTTCTCATACCAGCTGAAGTGCAAGTGAAGCACAGAACCATGCAAGGTGTGCGCGGGCCAATTGAAGCCTTGGATTTTATAAATTAGAAGGAAGTTTGAAGGACCACTATTGCAAGGAGTGCATAGGGTCAGAGACTCAAATAACTAGAGGTTATTTGAAGGTTTGCCTCAAGGAGTGTGAGCAGAGATCCTTTTGGAAGCTTGAGTTTAACAGTGAAAGTTTAGGAGGGATTTAACCTTTGGAGTGGTTAAAGGGAGATGGAGGCAGAAATCGTCTCAAATAATTTAAGTTTAGGAGGGAGAATGTTGAGTCATTTGGACATAAGTCATTAAGGAATGCATCTGGTGGTTAGAATTCTCCATGGAGAGTTCACAAATCCGTGAGGGCCGTAGGATCCAAAGCAACTGTAAGGTGGTTAGGAGTTGGATGAATCCACCACCTTGACATCAAGAATCAATGGGGACCATTGATCATGGTCTGTTTGAGCCGTCAGATCATTTTGGGGATTCGGGATTCGCAAGTTTGGAGTGTAGGCCAAAAATCCTTGGTCACGGAAATTCCCGGATCACGAAAAGGATTATCAGGTGTGGAATTTTGGAATTTCGGTAATTCAGAATTTGACATATCAGAAATTACGATGACAAGGAACTGGGAATCTTTGCATTGAAAATCCCAAAGTCGCGAAACACGACGTGCCTTTAGTGAGAAGCATCGACATTTCATCATTTTTGGGTTCGACATTTCGTAATCCCTGATGACAAGGAGCTAGGCCACTTTGCACTGAAAGCCCCGAAATCGTGAAATGCGAAGTGTCTTTGGAATGGAATCCCGACATTTCGGCATTTCGAGGTCTAAGAAGTAGATGAGACAAGTGATTTTTGGAGCCGAGAGTTTCAAACCCCCATCACACGAAATCCCGAAAAAGGGTCGCTATTTTGGAATTCGTGCGACCAGTGAGTTGGGATTGAGGATCGTGAAATCCCAGTACACGGAGTCTCGAAAGGCCATCAATCATGCATTCCATGGGATGTTGAGCCATTTCGGTATTCTGGCACTTCGAAATTTGAGGAATCATAAGGCAAGAGGAACGATTGTTGGGTCATTCGCTCAAGTCCTGAAAATCCGAATTTAGTGGCAACAGGTGGTGTGCATTGGAGCGGTCAACCCTCATTGACAATTCACATTTTGGCATTTGTCCAGAGATATGGGGATAGATCGGGACTCTCCAACTCTCAAAACCCGAAGTCCTTTGTGGCTCAAACAAGGGTTTGATTAACCCTTGGCATGGTTTAGTGAAGATCTTGTTCGGATCTCAGCCTGAGGGTAGGGGGTCTGCGTCAGTGTGGTATCAGAGCCTAGAATAGATTTCTTTTCTTTCTGTAGCAGAGAGAAGGGAGAAAATTTTACAACCATGTTGCTGAGAAGAAGAGACAGGAAAATACCTGATCCAGCAGAGGAAAGAGAAATGTCGAGAAGAAGAGACAAGAAACTACCTGATCCATCAAGGGAAAGAGAGATGTGTGAATTACGTTCCAGGCTTGATGTTATGGAGACAACACATAGGCGCACAGTCGATGCTGGAGAAATCAGCGAGGCTGAAACTGAAAATGAAGCTAGAAATGAAGAATTTGTAGTCGAAGATGCTGCAGATGAACGTGTATTCAGGGTTGTTGCAAGGATAGGTGCTAGAGAAAAAATGGACATTCCAGTGTACGAAGGAAACTTACATGTTGAAGAACTTCTAGACTAGATTAGAGCTCTAGACAAATACTTTGACTATGATGATGTCGAGGAAGATAAGAAAGTCAAACATGTCGTTACTAGTCTTAAAGGGCATGCAACACTATGGTGGGATGAACTGCAGGCTGACAGACGCTGCAAAGGCAAGCAGAAAATCAAAAGCTGGGATAGAATGGTTGCAAAGATGAAAGCCAAATTTATACCCAAGGATTATCAAATCACTATGTTTCGAAGGATGCAGAATTTGAGACAGAAGATGATGTCAATGAAGCAATACACTGAAGAATTCTACAAGATAAATAGCAGAGCAGGTCATCGGGAAAGTGATGATGAAAAGGTTGCCAGGTACATGAATGGTCTATGATATGACATTCAATATGAGATGAGCATGATGACCATTCAGACTTTGGAAGATGCTTATCAGATAGCTCTAAAAGCTAAAGAGAAGTTGAGCTGGAAGCAAGGTCAAAGAGGCCAAGGTAGAAGTCAATCCAGAGGAAAAACAATTTCCCAAGACAGAACTCAGAGACCTAAAGAAGAGGGAAATAAACCTCAAACTCAACCTGAGAGAGGGGAAAGCTCACAAGGAAGGCAGTATGCCGATAGAAATACTTTTCCTCAAGCTAGAGGAAGAGGAAGAGGTAGAGGAGGTGAAGTGAAATGCTTTGTCTGTGGAAAAATCAGACATAAATCATATGAGTGTCCAGATAGGAAGAAGGATGGTGGTGAAACTCACACTGCCAAAGCTCAAGGATAGAATGTTGAGGTAGAATACGCTGAGGGTGGAAGATCTTTGATGGTGAGGAAAGTTCTCTTGAAGCCAGAGAAGGAGGCAAAGAACCGAGCCCAAAGAAAGAGTCTGTTTCAGACTGCCTGTGAAAATAAAGACATAGCATGGAAGGTCATAGTCGACAGTGGTAGCATAGACAATATTGTATCTACAGAGATGGTAGAAAAGATGGAGCTGGAGACTGTTGCACATCCAAGCCCATACAGAGTTTTGTGGCTACAAAAAGGACATCGAGTAAATGTCACTAAACAATGTTTAGTTGAATTTAAAATAGGAGAATATAAAGATGAAATATTATGTGATGTCATTCCCAAGGATGTTTGTCATGTATTGCTAGGTAGACCATGGCAATATGATAGAAACATAGTTCATGATGGGAGAAAGAACACATATGCCCTGGAGAAAAATGGTAGGACTCACATGTTGCTGCCAATTAAGGATAAAGAGGTGAAAACAGAAGTGAGGAACACTATACTTCTCATGAGTGGGAAGGAACTTCTTATTGAGGTTAAGAAGAAGGAAGACACACAATTTATTATGCTCAGGAAACCCATAATTGTGTTGACCAGTACAATAAAGATGATTTAGCAGAAGAAATCCAGGAATTGTTGGCAGAGTTTGCCGATATAGTAGTGGATGAACTACCTTGTTCATTTCCACCTATCAGGATTATAAGCCATCATATCTATCTCATACCTGGAGCCATTTTTCCGAACAAAGAAGCATATCGTTTGACGCCGCAGGAAAATGAAGATGTTAGGAACTAGGTCCAGAACTTCATGGACAAAGGATTGATTCGGGAAAACTTGAGTCCATGCACTGTTCCGACAATGCTCAGCCCGAAGAAAGATGGAGGCTGGAGAATGTGTACAGACTCAAGGGAAATCAATAAGATTATCATCAGATACAAATTTCCATTACCAAGAATGGACGACTTGATGGATTTCTTAAGTGGAGCAAATTTTGTTTCAAAGATTGATTTGAAAAGTGGATATCATCAAATTCGAATGAGGGAAGGTGATGAATGGAAGACCACATTCAAGATGAATGAGGGGCTGTATGAATGGATTTTCATTCCATTTGTCTTAACGAATGCACCCAATACTTTCATGAGGTTGATGAACGAAGTCCTGAAGGATTTCATAGGGAAATTCGTCATTGTATATATTGATGATATATTAATTTTCAGCAAGACAAAAGCAGAACACTTAAAGAATTTAGTTGCAATAATGAGAAGATTACAACAGGAGAAATTGTTTATTAATATGAAGAAATCGTCATTCATGAGAACATAACTCGTTTATTTTGGTTTTTTTATCTCTGTAAATGAGCTAAAAATGGATCTGGAAAAGATAAATGCGATTAAGGATTGGCCATTGCAGAAAAGTATATTTGAAGTACGAAGCTTCCATGGTTTGGCTAGATTCTATAGGAAATTCATTTGAAACTTCAGTGGAATCAGTGCACCGATGATGGATATGGTGAAGAAAAGACATAAATCTTTTCACTAGACAGAGGAAGCAGAGAAGAGTTTCAACCTACTGAAGAAGAAGATCACTGAGCAACCAATTCTGGTTTTGCCAAATTTCAGCAAGACATTCCAGGTCAGGTGTGATGTGAGTGGATTTGAAATTGGAGCGGTCTTGAGCCAAGATGACAGGCCAGTCACATATTTCAGTGAAAAACTGAATGAAGCGAAGATTAAGTACTCCACATATGACAAAGAATTCTATGTCGTCATACAAGCATTGAAGAAATGGAGACACTATTTGGTTCCCAAGGAGTTTGTTTTGTACAACGATAATCATGCTTCACAATTTGTGACTCGACAGGAAAAGTTGAACCAAAAGCATGCTAAATGGGTTGAATTCATGAAAAAATTTACTTTTGTGATTAAGCATATTTCTGGAACCACTAAAAAAGTTGTTGATGCTTTGAGCAGGAAATGTTTGCTTATGCAGGAATTCAGAGTCAAGACTTTAGGTTTTGATAACCTTAAAGAAATGTAAAGGGATGATTGAGATTTTAAAGAGGAATATGAAGCATATGAGAATCCAATTCTCAGGGACATAAGCCAATGGACTGAATACATGATCCAGGATGGATTATTGTTCAGGGGAAATCAGCTATGTATTCCAAAAGGCTCCATGAGGGAGAATTTGTTGAAGGAAAAACGCAGTGGAGGATTGGTTGGACATTTCAATCATGACAAGACATTCTCAAAGTTAAAAGGGTCATATTTTTGGCCAGGGATGAGGACAGATGTTAAGAAATTTGTGGATAGGTGCAGAATTTGTCAGCACATGAAAGGAAAAAGGCAGAACACAGGATTATACTAACCATTACCCATACCTGAAAGGTCATGGGACGCAATGAGCATGGATTTCATATTGCGGATGCCAAGGAAACAAAGAGGATGTGATTTGATCTTTTTGGTAGTCGACAGATTTTCAAAAATGGCACATTTCATACCATGTCAGGAAGCCAGTGATGCAGCTCATATTGCGAACCTATTTTTCAAGGAAGTCGTTAGACTTCACGGCTTGCCAAAGAGTATCGTGTCTGATCGAGATACCAAGTTCGTAGGGAATTTCTGGAGGACCTTATGGAAGAAGTTGGGGACAAGTTTGTCTTTTATCTCAGCATATCATCCTCAGACAGATGGACAGATAGAGGTCGTAAACAAGAGCTTGGGAGATTTTTTAAGAAGCTTAGTGACTGAACACCATAGTCAATGGGATCACATTCTGCCATAGGCAGAATTCGCTTACAATGATTCACTCAATAGAAGCACAGGGCAGAGTCCATTCCAGATTCTATATGGAATGTAGCCAAGAGGAGTTTCTGATTTGAAAGAGGCAGATCAAGATGAATTCAGGAGTGCTAGTGCAAAGGACTTTGCTAAAGGAATGAAGGAGCTTCACAACCAAGTTAAGTAGCGGTTGCAGAGTTCAAGTCAAGAATACAAGCGGAGAATAGATCAACATAGGTGAGAACTTCAATTTGAAGTTGGGGATCTGATTCTTATGCATCTGAGGAAGGAAAGGTTCCCAAGGGGAATGTATAATAAGCTGACGATGAAAAATATTTGACCATGCAAGGTCATAAGGAAATTTGGGGAAAATGCATATGAGATTGAATTACCCGATGGGGTCAGAATCTCACCGGTATTACAGAGATGAAGAAGAAGGAGTAGAGGAGGAACAAAAAGAGGTTCAATGGACAAAACAAATGCCTGTAGCTGTAGAGCCACATATGGAAAGTATAATTGACAAAAAGGGTTAGAAAAAATACCAGGAGAAAAGAGTATTTTGAATACTTGGTCAAATGGAAGGGACATCTAGTCAAAGATGCCAGTTGGGAGGATGAAGCAGCAATTCATGAACAAGAGTTCCTGAAAATTTTCAAGAGAGGGAGTATGATATAGGAGCATCATACAAAGCCAAATCCGAAGCATGCGCCTAGCCAAAGGAACAACTGGATGCGCAAGTGGGAAAAAGGAGCACATTTTTATGAAAATGTTTTAAATTTTGAAATTTGAAGCATTAATGTAATAGCTAGGAAAAGGCATACTTGCATTGATGTCTTGGAGATATGAATAGATCTGGAGAGATTACTCTCATCTGCCAGAAGTATTAGGCATTTAAGTATGTTAATGTAAAGTAGGTAGGTTTGAATGTTAGATTAGACAGTTTAGAAGCATAGGAGGGAAAACGGATATAGACACCCTCACCCTTGTATCATTGTAATGTTATGATCATTCAGAATCCATAAGCTATAGAGCTGTAGCAGAGAGCTGTAGAAAAGAACCCCTGTACAGGAGCACTTGAGTTAATATATGAAGCTTTGACTCAATTTTCATGGTGTTGTGATGCTTACTGTTTACATTTGTTGAATGTTATGTTTACAGTTTCTTTGTTTCTCTGTATGCATTTGTTTCAATGTTTTGTTATGTGTATGATTTCATGTTGAGTGTACGAACTCTGAGAGAGGAGAAGAATGAGTTTCAATTGTTTCTCTTCTTGAGAATTCCTGCAAGGAGTGCAGCAAATGTCTGCAAGGTGTGCGTTGACGAGGGTCTGAGTTTCATCTTAGAAAGCTTAGGAGAGATATCCTTGTTCTCATACCAACTGAAGTGCAGGTGAAGCACAGAGCCATGGAAGGTGTGCACAAGCCAATTGAAGCCTTGGATTTTATAAATCCAAAAGGAAGGTTGAAGGACCACTGTTGCAAGGAGTGCATAGGGTTGGAGACTCAAATAACCAGAGGTTATTTGAAGGTTTGCCTCAAGGAGTGTGAGCAAGGAACCTTTTGGAATATTGAGTTTAACATTGAATGTTCGGGAGGGATTTAACCTTTGGAGTGCACAAAGGGAGACGAAGGCCGAAATCGTCTCATAGAATTTAAGTTCAAGAGGGAGAATGTTGATTCGTTTGAACATAAGTCATTAAGGAATGCATCTGGTGGTCAAAATTATCTATGGAGAGTTCGCGAAGTCGCGAGGACCGTAGGATCCAGAGGAGCTGTAAGGTGGTTAGGAGTTGGATGAATCCACCACCCTAACATCAAGAATCAACGTGGACCCTTGGTCATGGTCTGTTTGAGCTGTCGGATCATTTTGGGGATTCAAGATTCACAAGTTTGGAGTGCAGGCCAAAAGTCCTTGGTCATGCAAATTCCTGGATCGTGAAAAGGATTATCAGGTGTGAAATTTCAGAATTTTTGTAATTCAGGATTCAACATACGGGAAATTCCGATGACAAGGAACCAGGACTCTTTCGATTGAAAATACTAAAGTCGTGAAACATAATGCGCTTTTAGTGAGAAGCATCAGCATTTCGACATTTCGGGGTTTGACATTTCAAAATCCCTGATGGCAAGGAGTCGGGGCGCTTTTCACTGAAAGCCAAGAAATAGAAAAATGTAAAGCATCTTTGGAATGGAATCCTGACATTTCGGGGTCTGGGAAGTAGACGAGACAAGTGATTTTTGGAACTGAGAGTTTCAAACCCCCGGTACACGAAATCCCGAAAAGGGGTTGCTATTACGGAATTCAGGAATTGGTGCATTAAGTGAGTTGGGATCGAGGATCGTGAACTCCTAGTATGTGGAGTCCTGAAAGGCCATCGATCGTGCATTCCATGGGAAGTTGAGCCATTTCAGTATTCTGACACTCTGGAATTCAGGGAATCATAAGGAAAGAGGAATGATTGTTGGGTCATTTTCTCAAGTCTCGAAAAGCCAAATTTAGTGGCAACAGGTGGTGTGCGTTAGAGCAGTCAACCCTCATTGACAATTCACATTTCGACATTTGTCAAGAGTTGTGGGGATATATCGGGACTCTCCAACTCCTGAAACTCGAAGTCCTTTGTGGCTCAAACAAGGGTTTGATTAACCCTTGGCATGGTTTTAGTGAATATCCTGTGCGGATCTCGACCCGACAGCAGGGGGTCTGCGTCAGTGTGATATTAGAGCCCATAATAAATTTCTTTGGTTTCTGTAGCAGAGAGAAGGGAGAAACTTTTACAGCCATGCCACTGAGAAGAAGAGACAAGAAAATACATGATCCAATAGAGGAAAGAGAAATGTCGATAAGAAGAGACAAGAAAATACCTGATCTAGCAAGGGAAAGAGAGATGCGTGAATTACGTGCCAAGATTGATGCTATGGAGACATCACAGAGGCGCACAGTCGACACTAGGAACATCAGCGAGGCTGAAAGTGAAAATGAAGCCGAACACAAAGAAGTTGCAGTCGAAGATGTTGTGGATGAATGCCTATTCAAAGTTGTTGCAAGGATATGTGCTAGAGAAAAAATGGACATTCCAATGTACAAAGGAAACTTGGATGTTGAAGAACTTCTAGACTAGATTAGAGCTCTAGATAAATACATCGACTATGAGGATGTCGAGGAAGATAACAAAGTAAAACATGTTGTTACTAGACTTAAAGGGCATGCAACACTGTGGTGGGATGAACTGCAGGCTGACAGATGCTGCAAAGGCAAGCAGAAAATCAAAAGTTGGGATAGAATGGTTGCAAAGATGAAAGCCAAATTTATACCCAAGGATTATCAAATCACTCTTTTTCAAAGGATGCAAAATTTGAGACAGAAGCTGATGTCAGTGAAGGAATACACTAAAGAATTCTACAAGATAAACATCAGAGCAGGTCATCGGGAAAGCGATGATGAAAAGGTTGTCAGGTACATGAATGGTCTGCGATATGACATTCAATATGAGATGAGCATGATGACCATTCAGACTGTGGAATGTGCTTATCAGATAGCTCTGAAAGATAAAGAGAATCTGAGCCGGAAGCAAGGTCAAAGAGGCCGAGGTAGAAGTCAAGCCAGAGGTAAAACAATTTCCCAAGATAGAACTTCGAGACCTAAAGAAGAGGGTAAGAAACCTCAAACTCAACCTGAGAGAGGGGGAAGCTCACAAGGAAGGAAGTATGCTGATAGAAATACTTTTCCTCGAGCCAGAGGAAAAGGAAGAGGAAAAGGAGGTGAAGTGAAATTCTTTGTCTATGGAAAAATCAGACATAAATCCTATGAGTATCCATATAGGAAGAAAGATGGTGGTGAAACTCACATTGCCGAAGCTCAAGGATGAAATTTTGAGGCATAAGATGCTAAGGGTGAAAGATCTTTGATGATGGGAAACATTCTCTTGAAGTCGGAGAAGGAGGCAGAGAACCCAACCCAAAGAAATAGTCTGTTTCAGACTCCTTGCAAAACTAAAGACATAGTATGCAAGGTCATAGTGGATAGTGGTAGCACATACAATCTCATATCTACAGAGATGGTAGAAAATATGGAGCTGGAGATTGTTGCACATCCAAGCCCATACAGAGTTTCGTGGCTACAAAAAGGACATCAGGTAAATGTCACTAAACAATGTTTAGTTGAATTTAAAATAGGAGGATATAAAGATGAAATATTATGTGATGTCATTCATATGGATTTCTGCCATCTATTGTTGGGTAGATCATGGCAATATGACAAAAACGTTGTTCATGATGGGAGAAAGAACACATACACCCTAGAGAAAAATGGTAGGACTCACATGTTGCTGCCAATTAAGGATAAAGAGGTGAAAAAAGAAATGAGCAACAATGTACTTCTCATGACTGGGAAGGAACTTCTTAATGAGGTTAAGAATAAGGAAGACACACAATTTATTGTTGTCAGGAAACCCAAAATTGTTTTGACCAGTACAAGGATAGATGATTTACCAGAAGAAATCCAGGAATTGCTGGGATAGTTTGTTGATATAGTAGTGGACGAACTACCTTGTTCATTGCCACCTGTTAGGCGTATAATCCATCATATCGATCTTATACCTGGAGCTAGTTTGTTGAACAAAGAAGCATATCAGTTGACGCCGCAGGAAAATGACGAAGTTAGGAAACATGACCAGAACTTAATGGATAAAGGATTGAATCGGGAAAGCTTGAGTCCATGCGTTGTTCTGATAATGCTCAGCCCAAAGAAATACAGAGGCTAGAGAATGTGTACAGACTCAAGGGAGATCAATAAGATTACCATCATATACAGATTTCCATTGCCAAGGATGGACGACTTGATGGATTTCTTGAGTGGAGAAAAGTTTTTTTCAAAGATTGATTTGAAAAGTGGATATCATCAAATTAGAATGAGGGAAGGTGATGAATGGAAGACAACATTCAAGATGAATGAGGGGATGTATGAATGGATTTTCATGCCATTTTTCTTAATGAATGTGCCCAGTACTTTCATGAGGTTGACGAACGAAGTCCTGAAGGATTTCATAGAGAAATTCGTCATTGTATATCTTGATGATATATTAATTTTCAGCAAGACAGAAGCAGAAGACTTAAAGCATTTAGCTATAGTAATGCGAAGATTACAGCACAAGAAATTTTTGATTAATATGAAGAAATCGTCATTCATGAGAACATAACTCATTTATTTGGGTTTTGTTATCTCTGTAAATGAGCTGGAAATGGATCCGAAAAAGATAAAGGCGATTAATGATTGGCCATCGCCGAAAAGTATATTTGAAGTACGAAGGTTCCATGGTTTGGATAACTTCTACAGAAAATTCATCCGATACTTCAGTGGAATTAGCACACCGACGATGGATACGGTGAAGAAAAGACATAAATCTTTTCATTGGATAGAGGAAGTAGAGAAGAGTTTCAACTTGCTGAAGAAGAAGATCACTGAGCAACTAATTCTGGTTTTTCTAGATTTCAGCAAGACATTCCAGGTCAAGTGTGACACGAGTGGATTTGCAATTGGAGAGGTTTTGAGCCAAGATGACAGGTCAGTCGCATATTTTAGTGAAAAAATGAATGAAGCAAAGATTATGTACTCCACATATGACAAAGAATTCTATGTCGTTATACAAGCATTAGAGAAATGGAGACACTATTTGGTTCCCAAGGAGTTTGTTTTGTACAACGATAATCATGCTTTACAATTTGTGACTCGACAGGAAACTTTGAACGAAAAGCATGCTAAATGGGTTGAATTCATGCAAAATTTTACTTTTGTGATTAAGCATATTTCCAGAACCGCTAACAAAGTTGTTGATGCTTTGAGCAGGAAATGTTTTCTTATGCAGGAATTCAAATTCAAGACTTTAGGTTTTGATAACCTTAAATAAATGTATAGGGATGATCTAGATTTTAAAGAGGCATATGAAGCATCTTAAAATCCAATTCTCAGGGACAAAAGCCAATGGACTAAACACATGATCCATGATGGATTATTGTTCAGGGGAAATCAGCTATGTATTCCAAAATTCTCCATGAGGGAGAATCTGCTGAAGGAAAAACATAGTGGAGGATTGGCCAGACATTTTGGTCATGACAAGACATTCTCAAAGTTGAATGGCTCATATTTTTCGCCAGGGATGAGGACAGATGTTAAGAAATTTGTGGACAGGTGCAGAATTTGTCAGCACACAAAAGGAAAAAGGAAGAACACAGGATTATACCAACCATTACCCATACCTGAAAGGTCATGGGACACAGCGAGCATGGATTTCATATTGGGGCTACCAAGGACACAAAGAGGATGTGATTCGATCTTTTTGGTAGTCGACAAATTTTCAAAAATGGCACATTTCATACCATGCAAGAAAACCAGTGACACAACTCATATTGCGAACCTGTTTTTCAAGGAATTCATTAGACTTCATGGCTTGCCAAAGATTATTGTGTCTGATCAAGATACCAAGTTCGTAGGGCATTTCTTAAGGACTGTATGGAAGAAGTTGGGGACAAGTTTGTCTTTTAGCTCATCATATCATCCTCAGACGGATGGACAGACAGAGGTCGTAAACAAGAGCTTGGGAGATTTGTTAAGAAGTTTAGTGACTGAACACCACAGTCAATGGGATCACATTATTCCACAGGTGGAATTCACTTACAATGACTAACTCAAAAGAAGCACAGGGCAGAGTCCATTCCATATTGTATATGGAATAAAGCCAAGAGGCATTTCTGAATTGAAAGAGGTAGGTCAAGCTGAATTCAGGAGTGCTAGTGCAGAGGACTTTGCAAAAGGAATGAAGGAGCTTCATAGCCAAATTAAGGAGCAGTTGGAGAGTTCAAGTCAAGAATACAAGTAGAAAGCAGATCAACACAAGCGAGAACTTCAATTTGAAGTTGGTGATCTGATTCTTGTGCATCTAAAGAAGGAAAGGTTCCCAAGGGGAATGTATAATAAGCTGAAGATGAAAAAGATTGGACCTTGCAAGGTCATAAGGAAATTTGGGGAAAATGCATATGAGATTGAATTACCCGATGGGGTCAGAATCTCACTGATATTCAATGTTGTGGATTTGTACCCTTACAGAGCTGAAGAAGCAGGAGCAGAGGAGGAACAAAAACAGGTTCAATGGACAAAATAAATTCCTGTAGTTGTAGAGCCACAGATGGAAAGAATAATTGACAAAAGGGTTAGCAAAAAGACCAGGAGAAAAGAGTATTTTGAATACTTGGTCAAATGGAAGGGACATCCAATCGAGGATGCCAATTGGGAGGATGAAGCAACAATTCATAGGCATGGACAAACCATGCAAGAGCTCATGGACAGAAGTTCATGAAAATTTTCAAACGAGGGAGTATGATGCAAGAGCATCGTACAACGCCAAAGCTGAAGCATCTACCTAGCCAAAGGAACAGCTAGAAATGCAGATGGGAAAAAGGAGCACGTTTTTATGAAAAAGTTTTAAATTTTGAAATTTGAAGCATTAACGTAATAGCTAGGAAAAGGTGTACTTACATTTATGTCTTAGAGATATGAATAGATCTAGAGAGATTACTCTCATCTACCCGAAGTATTAGGCATTTAGGTCTATTAATGTAAAGTAGGTAGGTTTGAATGTTAGATTAGATAGTTTAGAAGCATAGGAGGGAAAACCAATATAGACACCCTCACCCTTGTATCATTGTAATTTTATGATCAATTAGAATTCATAAGATGTACAGTTGTAGCATAGAGTTGTAGAGAAGAACCCATGTACAAGAGAACTTGAGTTAATATATGAAGCTTTGAATAAATTTTCATGGTGTTGTTATGCTTATTGTTTACATTTGTTGAATGATATGTTTACAGTTGCTTTGTTTCTCTGTATGCATTTGTTTCAATGCTGTGTTATGTGTATGAGTTTATGTTGAGTGTATGAAGTCTGAAAGAGGGGAAGAATGAGTTTCAATTGTTTCTCTTCCTGAGAATTCCTGCAAGGAGTGCAACAAACTTCCGCAAGGTGTGCATTGATGAGGCTCTGAGTTTCATCTCAGAAATCTCAAGAGAGATACCGTTGTTCTCATACCAGCTGAAGTGAAAGTGAAGCACAGATCCATGAAAGGTGTGCGCAGGCCAATTGAAGCCTTGGATTTTATAAATCCAGAAAGAAGGTTGAAGGACCACTGCTGTAAGGAGTGCACAGGGTCAGAGACTCAAATAACTAGAGGTTATTTGAAGGTTTTCCACAAGGAGTGCAAGCAAGGATCCTTTTGGAAGCTTGAGTTTAATAGTGAAAGTTCAGGAGGGATTTAACCCTTGGAGTGCTCAAAGGGAGACGGAGGCCGAAATCGTCTCATAGAAGTTAGGTTCAATAGGGAGAACGCCAACTTTTTTGGACATAAGTCATTAAGGAATGCATCTGGTTGTCATAATTCTCCGTGGAGAGTTCGCGAAGTCACAAAGACTGTAGGATCCAGAGGAGCTGTAAGGTGGTTAGGATTTGGATGAATCCACCACCCTGACATCAAGAATCAACGTGGACCGTTGATTGTGGTCTATTTGAGCCGTAAGAGCATTTCGTAGATTCAGGATTCACAAGTTTAGAGTGCAGGCCAAAAATCCTTGGTCACGCAAATTCCCGGATCACAAAAAGGATTATCAGGTGTGGAATTTCAGAATTTCGGTAATTCGGGATTCGACATATCGGAAATTTCGATGACAAGGAACCGAGACTCTTTGCATTGACAATCCCAAAGCCACGAAACGTGAGGTTCCTTTAGTGAGAAGCATCGACATTTAGACATTTCGGAGTTCGGCATTTTGGAATCCCTGATGACAAGGAGCCGGGGCACTTTGCACTGAAAGCCCCAAAATCGCGAAATGTGAAGTGTCTTTGGAATGGAATCCCGACATTTCGGCATTTCGGGATCCGAGAAGTAGAGGAGACAAGTGATTTTTGGAACCGAGAGTTTCAAACCCCTGGTACATGAAATCCCGAAAAAGGGTCGCTATTTCAGAATTAGGGAATTGGTACGACAAGTGAGCTGGGATCGAGGATCATGAACTCTCGGTACACAGAGTCCCAAAAGGCCATTGATCACGCATTCCATGGGATGTTGGGCCATTTCAGTATTCCGACACTTCAGAATTCGGGGAATCATAAGGCAATATGAATGATTTTTGGGTCATTCTCTCAAGTCTTGAAAAGCCGAATTTAGTGGAAACAAGTGGTGTGCGTTGGAGCGGTCAACCCTCTGTGACAATTCACATTTTGGCATTTTTCAAGAGCTATGGGGATATATCGGGACTCTCCAACTCCCGAAACCCGAAGTACTTTGTGGCTCAAACAAGGGTTTGATTAACCCTTGGTGTGGTTTTACTGAAGATCCTGTGCAGATCTTGACTCGAGGGTAGGGGGTCTGTGTTAGAGATTGAATAATCGAAAGGAGAAATAACATTAAAATATTGGGAAAATAGTTTTGAAGACAGAAAAATATTAGCTAAATAAGAAAATAGTACTTGTTTAAATGCTCTTTTAGTTGTGGATGTAGAGATGACATAATTGAAATCATTGATATTCACCCTTTTATTGGGACAATTGAGGTTGATAAAAGAAAGGAATTTTTGAAGAGGAACAGGGAAAGGATGCAAAATTCTATATTACAAGTCAATGAAGTTAATTTTCAAGTCTTAAATGATATTCCTGTCAAGAAATGTTTACAATATCATAATACTCAGCAGGATGTTGTAAAATTTGAAAAGAGTTTACCATTGGTGCATAAAAAGACTTTTACCTTTGAATTGAATGTTAATACAGAACCCCCCAAGTTTGTAGTTGCATTATTAATTTTTCACATGCAACACAAGGATCAATAGAAGACACCTACATCTATTATAAAATGAAGAAAGGATGAACCTTAAATCCATCCAACAAATATTTTGTTTCTAGAAACATAATAGATGTTCAAATACTTTATTTTTGTACTATTCAACTTGATATTAATCAAGTTTTTAGTGGATTTTCTTCTATTTTGAGATATAGAAACAAGGGGCCTAACCAATTTTTGGTTAAGACAAATTTGTATGAACAAACACATTAGAGATATGATGAGGGTTTCTTTCTTGCCTGATCTAAAGAGAGACTTCTTAATACAAATTCCTTCAAGAAAGAAAGATATTCTACTTCTCATTTCTTTGAGTTATGTGTTTTTTGTGTGTTGCTACTTTACCATAATTCATCCTCTTCACTCTATGGTGTTTAAAGTAATGAAAGACTGCAATTTAGTAATACATATATTGTGGTTCACTTAATTAGATGTTTCTTAAGGTATAACATTTCCTCTGTTTTACTGTAAGTAAATCAAGACATGTACTTGTATAGATAATCTCATCTTCATCCATTGTTTGAACATACATTTCATACTTATACGATTGAAAATAATGTAAGAGTTATCAAAATTGGATACCTTGCTTTGTTCGTCGATTTTGTTTGTTATAATTCTACATTCCATCTCTTGATTATTGATAAAAACTCAAACGAAGAGATATTGCCTCTATGTTTCTAAATCATTAGGTTATTGAAGTTTCATTTCAAGTTGAAGGTAGAAAATCATTTTTAAATCAAATATTGTAAAATTTGGATGCCTAACATTGTTTTGTGAGCCCAAATTAAATCTCATGAACAAAGGGGAGAAAACATCATCAACACAAAAAGAACCATAAACAGGAAAAGCATGAAAAGAATAATAACTATTACAAGAAAAAGAAAAATATCTACTCAAAAGGGATTAGTAAATCGCCTAAAGAAAGTAGTGAAATATATTTCTATAGTGATGGAGAAGAAACTTTGTTTATGGAAATCAAAACAAAGATTGATGAAGACAAAGGGAAATAAACGATAGTTTCAGAAGAAGAGGAAAATATTAAAACCGATGGGGAACTCGATCTTGAGGAAGAAATCATGTGTGCCTTAAGACAAATAAATAATATTAGGAAAAAGAATTTGAAACAACATGAGTAACTACAAAAATATGAAAAAAATGATCATGATTCAAAAGTCAAAACTTCACAAAGCCTTGAAGAAATGAAGATTAATATTATCAACCTAAAGATTCAATTAGAATAAAAAAATTGATATAAGAGGTGGTGAGAATACATCTAAAGAAAAACGAAGAAAAATGTGAAGATCTATAATATGAAATTGTTACCTTAAGCAAGGAACTGGAGAAAACAACTATTAAGTTGAACAAAATCTTGAATTTTGAAAAGAGTACTCAAACCTTATATAATATCATCAATTTTTGAAGGTATCCATTTGGTAAGATAGGTATTGGATAGGATTGTGTTCTTACCTCCATACATACACCCAACCTTTCTACTGTCGAGCTAATTATATGATATTGATTTCAACATAAAATTGTCAACCCAGGGTTCATAAAATTAGATATGTAATCACAGTATATGCAGGTCTAAAGCAATCTATTCTACTCTAACATTCGAAAGGAAACACTTTGACTAAAACTAAATCTAAAATCTAAAAAGTATGAAATTGCATCAAAGGAAATTAATCTAATAAACCTTGCAACTGAAACTATCTCTAACTATGAAATAAATTGAAATCGAAACTAACTTATGAAAACAATTGAAATTGAATCTAACTACGAAAATATGAAAGATAAAATTAATCTATCAAAACATGGAATTGCATAAATCAAATCTAATAAAAACATTGAAAATTACAAATAACAAACGGCAAAATGAAAAGCATGTGAGCTCACATGAGAAACTAAATTAACAAATCAAAACATCAAGAAATCTAACTCTTTATTCCAAAAGTATCAATCCAATTACAAAATGATGAGATCCAAATATGACTCTCAAAATGACAAACTATTTCATTGTTTCTCTATTTCTAGAGAGAGGCCTCCTTCCAAATGAGGAGAGAACCCACTTAT
>SNQJ01S0152749.1:14344-37215 GCA_010110895.2 Picea sitchensis | reverse complement strand
AGCCAAATAAACAGGGGTGGTGGTAAGGAAAAATTTGCATGGGGCCGGTCCCAACAACAAGTGTTCGATGATTTTAAGAAACGCTTATGCTCAGCCCCAGTACTTTCACTACCGGACCTGCAACATCCCTTTGAGATCGAGACATATGATTCAGACTATGTTGTGGGCATTGTTCTCACTTATCACGGCCACCCCGTGGCCTATCATAGTGAGACACTGTCCGATACTGTTCGTAAGTACCCTACTTATGACAAAGAAATGTACTCCATTGTGCAAGCATGCCGCTAGTGGAGACATTACATTCTTGGGAAGGAGACATTCATCCACACTGATCATAAGCCACTGCAGTTCATGCAGACATAGGGAAAACTGCAGAATGACCACCATCAAAAGTGGTCCACATACTTGTAGCAATTCCACCTCAACATCAAGTATAAAACATAAAGCACCAATCACGTCACTGATTGCCTCAGTAGACCGCCAGTCGCAAAACTCACCACAGTGCTAGACTCTTGCGGATATGAGACATATGGATGGCCCCAACTCTATGAGACAAACCTTGACTTCGCCACCACCTACCAAATGTTGGGTGCAAATGCAGTTGTTGATAATTTCCATCTTCAGGATGGGTTGTTATGTCGTCTAGGCCATATCTGTGTTCCATCAAGTGAGTGAGCGAAGATGATCTGGGAAGCCCACTACAGTCGGGTGGCAGGACACTTCGGCGTCGAAAAGACAGTGGTGATTCTACAGAAACATTTCTACTGGTCGAAACTTCGACATGAGGTTGGCAAGTATATCAGTTCCTACACTGCCTGTGTTATTGCCAAACCGACCACTAAGAAATAGGGCCTATTCACCCCTCTTCCTACTACTGACAGGCCATGGGAATCCATCTCAATGGACTACATGTTGAGCCTCCCATCCACCAAGCGGGGAAATGAATGTTTTTTTGTGGTTGTTGATTGTTTTTCTAAGATGGCGATTCGAGTTGCCTGCAAGAAGAGCATCACAACAGAGGCCACTACTAAGCTCTTCTTTGAACGAGTTTGGGTACATTTTGGAATCCCACAAACCATTGTATCAGATCAGGATAGTCAATTTCTCAGCACATTCTGGTCGAGCCTCTGGTCACTGTTGGACACCAAGCTCACCAAATCCATGACCTTCCACCCCCAGACAGATGACCAAATCGAGGTTGTAAATCGAATGATTTTGCATATCCTTTGCATGTATAATTCAAAGAACCCTCACACATGGGATGAGAGCCTTCCCTATGTCCAGCATAGCTATAACCAAGCCTTGCATATCTCAACCGGCCACAACCCCTTTCAAGTGGGGTTGGGATTCCAACCATTGGGTCCCATAGATGTTGCAATTCCCCTTGCGGTCACTTCGACTGACTCATCTCCTGCTCCAACTGAAGTTGACAAAGCCACTCGGTTCATTGAGAAGATCCAACACATCTTCCAACAGGTTCAGGATATCCTACAGAAGTCCAATGACAAGTACAAACAACTCCATGATCAACATCGGGTGCCGCATAAGTTTCAGGTGGGTGACAAAGTTTGGTTGCACTTGCAGAAAGAACGCCTTACAGGACCCCATCGAAAGCTTCGCCCACTCCATTATGGACCGTACACTATCACCAAGGCTATGGGGGATAATGGTTTTGAGCTCAACATTCCTTCTTTCCTTGGCTTGCACCCAGTGTTCAACGTGGATCTCCTTCGCCCTTATTTCCCACCATTATTGGACACCTCAGAGGTAGCAGAATAGCTGACACCAACAAAGATCAACCCCGAATGCATACAACAGGAATCCAATGATCAGATTGTGGACAGACATATCAAGGGCACTCGACAACAAAGGATCCATCTTTATCGAGTCATTAAAGCAAGGCAACTCCTGCACCAAGGCAAGTGGCTCACCCGGGGCCAAATTCAATAGAAATTTCCTCATCTAATGGGGGACCTCAACGCAATGGAGACCATTTATTACTAAGGATGGAGGATTGATCCAGATGGATATCGATGGCCACCCACCTTTTCCAACTGGCTCAAAACAACTTTCTGACATTTTTGGCAATTTACTGTTTTTAGCAGTTTTTACTTCCGGGGCCATTTTGAGGGCCTAAATGAAGGTTTTTCAGTATCGAGCTCCTCAATGATATCTGAAGGCATGATTTATTCCCCAAAATGAATCTCCTCGACGATTCATTTCCAACGGGCTATCACACGCCTAAAATAGAGATCGTATGCAAAAGTTACGACCCCAAGAAGTTGATGTACCAGCTTACCCAAACGGGGCCCACATGACTTTTGGCACTTCATCTCCTAGGGTTAGGTTTTTGGATGTCTAGGGTTTTTGACATTCTTTCTTATTATAAAAAGGCCTTTAGAGCCTCATTGTAACCTTCTTCTGGCGAATGCGCATTGCCGTCACATCTCTTCTCAGAGATAAGCTGCCACCATTCCAACAAGCTTGTTTCCGCTGCATTTTACAGTTTCAACTTATTTCGTTATTGAATAGAAAACCGGTTTTACTGTATCTCTATTATTTTGTGTTAAGCACCTGTTAATAATCTATATTCATTTCATTATGCTCGTAAAATCCGGATCAAAAATCCTCTGCACTAGCACTTCTGAATTCATTTTGTTCTGAATCTTTCGATTTAGAAACTCCCCTTGGCTGCATTCCATATACAATTTGGAATGGACTGTGACCTGTGCTTCTGTTGAGTGAATCATTGTAATAAAATTCCGCCTGTGGTAGAATATGATCCCACTTACTGTGGTGTTCAGTCATAAGGCTCCTCAGCAAATCTCCCAAGCTTCTATTCACAACTTTTGTTTGCCCATCCGTCTGAGGATGATACGCTAAGCTAAAAGACAAACTTGTCCCCAACTTCTTCCATAAAGTTCTCCAGAAATTCCCAACGAACTTGGTATCTCGATCTAAAACTATACTCCTTGGCAAACCGTGAAGTCAGACGACTTCTTTGAAAAACAGGTTCGCAATGTGAGTTGTGTCACTGGTTTTATGGCATGGTATAAAATGTGCCATTTTTGAAAATCTGTCTACCACCACAAAGATTGAATCAAGTCCTCTTTGTGTCCTTGGCAGTCCCAATATAAAATCCATTCTCACTGCATCCCACGGCCTTTCTGGTATGGGTAATGGTTGGTATAACCCTATGTTTTTCCTTTTCCCTTTTGTGTGTTGACAAATCTTGCATCTGTCCACAAATTTCTTAACATCTATCCTCATTCCTGGCCAAAAATATGCACCATTCAACTTTGAGAACGTCTTGTCGTGACCGAAATGTTCGACCAATCCTCCACTATGTTTTTCTTTCAGCAGATTCTCCCTCATGGAGCATTTTGGAATACATAACTAGTTGCCCCTGAATAATAATCCATCTTGGATCATATATTCGGTCCACTGGCTTCTGTCCCTGAGAATTGGATTCTCAGACACCTCATATGCTTCCTTAAAATCTGGGTCATCCTTATACATTTTTTTGAGGTTATCAAAACCCAAAGTTTTGACTCTGAATTCCTGCATCAACAAACATCTCCTGCTCAAAGCATCAACAACTTTGTTAGAAGTTCTAGAAATATGATTAATCACAAAAGTAAAATTCTGCACATATTCAACCCATTTTGCATTCTTTTGGTCCAACTTCTCCTGTTGAGTCATGAATTGCAAAGCATGATTATTGTTGTACAAAACAAACTCTTTAGGAACCAGATAATGTGTCCATTTCTTTAGTGCTTGTATGACTGCACAGAATTCCTTGTCATATGTGGAGTACTTAATCTTCGCTTCATTCAATTTATCGCTAAAGTATGCAACCATACTATCGTGTTGGCTCAAGACCACTCCAATTGCAAACCCACTCGTGTCACACTTGCCCTGAAATGTCTTGCTAAAGTTTGAAAAAACCAAAATTTGTTGCCCCGTGATCTTCTTCTTCCGCAGGTTGAAACTCTTCTCTGCTTCCTCTGTCCAGTGAAAATATTTGTGTCTTTTCTTCATCGTATCCATCATCGGTGTGCTAATCCCACTAAAATTTCGGATGAATTTCCTGTAGAAACTAGCTAAACCATGGAAGCTTCAAACTTCAAACACACTTTTTGGCGATGGCCAATTCTTGATCGCCTCTACTTTTTCCGGATCCATCTTCAGCTCATTGGCAGAGATAACGAAACCCAAGTAAATGAGTTATGTCCTCATAAATGTTGATTTCTTTATGTTTATCAACAATTTCTGTTGCTGTAACCTCCTCATCACTATAGCTAAATTCTTTAAGTGCTCTGCTTCTGTCTTACTGAAAATCAATATATTGCCAAGATATACGATGATGAATTTTCCGATGAACTCCTTCAGGACTTCGTTCATCAATCTCATGAAAGTACTAGGTGCATTTGTTAAGACAAATGGCATAACAAGCCATTCATACAGTCTGTCATTCATCTTAAATGTTGTCTTCCATTCATCGCCTTCTCTCATACGAATCTGATGATATCCTCTTTTCAACTCAATCTTTGAAAAGAATCTTTCTCCACTCAAGCAATCCATCAAATCATCCATCCTTGGCAATGGAAATCTGTATCAGATGGTAATCTTATTGATTTCTCTCGAGTCTGTGCACATCCTCCAGCCTCCATCTTTCTTTGGGCTGAGCACTGTTGGAACATCGCATGGAGTCAAGATTTCTCGAACCAATCCTTTGTCCATTAAATCCTAGACCTGTCTCTTGACTTCTTCATTCTCCTGCAGCGTCAACCTGTATATTTCTTTGTTCGGTAAACTGGCTCCAGGTATAAGATCAATGTGGTGACTTATACTCCTGATCGATGGCAACGAACAAGGTAGTTCGTCCACTACTATATTAGCAAACTCTTCCAGCAACTCTTGGATTTATTTTGGTAAATAATCCACTATTGTACTGGTTAAAAAAATTCTAGGCTTCCTGACCACAATAAATTGTGTGTCTTCCTTCTTCTTAACCTCATTAAGAAGTTCCTTCCCACTCATGAGAAGTACAGTGTTGCTTATTTCTGGTTTCTCTTCTTTGTCCTTAATTGGCAACAACATGTGATTTCTCCCATTCTTCTCCAGGGTGTATGTGTTCTTTCTCCCATCATGAACCAAATTTCTATCATATTGCCATGGTCTACCCAACAATAGATGACAAACATCCATGGGAATGACATCACATAGTATTTCATCTTTATATCCTCTTATTTTAAATTCAACTAAACATTGTTTAGTGACATTTACCTGATGTCCTTTTTGTAGCCATGAAACTCTGTATGGGCTTGGATGTACGATAGTCTCCAACTCCAACTTTTCTACCATCTCTGTAGAAACGAGATTGTCTGTGCTACCACTATCCACGATGACTTTACATACCCTGTCTTTGTTCTTGCAAGTAGTCCAAAACAGTCTGTTCCTTTGGGCTAGGTTCTCTGCCTCCTTCTCTGGCTGCAAGAGAACTTTCCTCATCATTAATGATCTTCCGCCCTCAGCATCTTCGGCTTCAACATTCCATCTTTGTGCTTTGGCAATGTGAGTTTCACCCCCATCTTTCTTTCTATCTGGACACTCATAATATTTATGTCCGTTTTTCCCACAGAAAAAACATTTCACTTCACCTCATTGGCCTCTTCCTCTTCTTCTAGCTCGAGGAAAAGTATTTCTATCAGCATACTATCCTCTCTGTGAACTTCCTCCTCTCTCATGTTGAGTTTGAGGTTTCTTCCCCTCTTCTTGAGGTCTTTGAGTTCTATCTTGGGAAATTTTCCTTCCTCTGGCCTGACTTCTACCACGGCCTCTTTGACCTTGCTTTCGGCTCAGGTTTTCTTCAGCTTTCAGAGCCATATGATAAGCATCTTCTACATTTCAAATTATCATCATGCTCATCTCATCTTGGATTTCATATCACAGACCATTCATGTATCTAGAAACCTTTTCATCATTTCTTTCTCGATGACCTGCTCTGATGTTTAGTTTGTAGAAATCTTCAGTGTACTCTTTCACTGTCATCATCTTCTGTATCAATTTTTTCATTCTCCGAAACAGAGTGATTTGATAATCCTTGGGTATGAATTTTTCTTTTATTTTCGCAACCATTCTATCCCAGCTCTTGATTTTCTTCTTGCCTTTGCAGTGTCTATTAGCCTGCAGTTCATCCCACCATAAGGCTGCATGCCCTTTAAGTATTTTGATTGACAGGATGTTTGACCTTCTTTTCTTCCTTGACATCCTCATAGTTGAAGTATTTGTCCAGAGCTCTAATCCAGTCTAGAAGCTCTTCAACATCCATGTTTCCTTCATACATGGGACTCTCCATCTTTGCTCTAGCACCTATCCTTGCAACAACCCTAAATAGGCATTCATCTACAACATATTGGACCACAACTTCTTCTCCATGCCCAACTTCATTTTCACTTTCAGCCTCGCTGATATCCCCAGCGTTGACTTTGCGCCTCTGTGCTATCTCCATGGCATCAAGTCTGGCACGTAGTTCACGCATTTCCCTTTCCACTTATGGATCATGCATTGGTCTATCTCTTCTTCTCGATGGCATTGATGAGAAATATTCTTCCTTTCTTTACTACAGAAAGCAAAGACTTTTTCTGCGCTCTGATACCACACTAGTGCAAACCCCCGAACCCTCAGATCGAGGTCCATGCAGGATCGTTCTAAATCTTCCCTTAGAGTCTAATTGACTCTTTGATTTCCCCTCAGGGAATACCTTTGACACACAACAGTGTATCCATAGGTCCTTAGGAGTGTGCCCCACGATCAAACACAAAGAATCAACCCAATTCTCCTGACCCGAAATAGGATCGCACCCTCCGCGACGTTTCGTGATTTGACGATCCTTGTTGTTGAGGGTTCCTACCTCTACAACCTCCGAAATATGAATTTCCAAAATCTGATGCACTCAGAAAAGGTTGGATTTCCAATGGGCTTCTCACTTCATCGGGGTTTCGGACTTCACAATTTTGCGAATCTAGATGCAAGGCTCCCAGTCCTTCAACCTCCAAACCCCAAAACGGTCAACAAGGTTTGACTCCACCTGGCGACAAGTACACCACCTGTCACTTTTCCCATATTTTGGGACTTTCTCTCCCAAAGCGTTGCCTTCTCCGTTTCCTGACACCCGAATTGCCGAAATCCTGAAACTCTAATCCAATTCCTGTCGCAACTCGCGACTTTGGGATTTTCGTTTCACTGTGCTCAACTCCTTGTCGTTAGGATCCCCAAAATGCCGAAATGATCTGATGGCATTTGCAAAGCAGGATCAATGGTCCGCGTTGATTCTGGATCCTAGAGTGATAAGTTTTCTTGCCTCTAACCACCCTACAACTTCCCTAGATCCTACAGTCCTCGTGGTTTCGTGAATTCCCCACGAAGAATTTCTACTGCTCGTTGCTCCTTGATAACTCCTGCGAAATAAACCAAGGTTATTTCACTGGGGATTAACTTCTGCTGGATGACTTCGACCCTTGTCTCCCTTCGAAGTAGTTCGACCTTGTCCTCCTTTGAACACTTCAACAACGCTACCCCTTATGACCTTTCTTTGCAATTTTGAGTCTTCAAAAAGACTCCTGCACGCACTCCTTGCGTAAATCCCTCAAATACTTTTAAGTATTTGAATTCTTGACTCTGTACACCCTCCTACAACAAAAATCCTTCAATTCACCCCTTGGTTGATAATTTCTGAGCTTTCAACCAGCCTGCGCACACCTTGCATGGCTTTTGTGCTTCACCTGCACTTCTGCGGGAATGAGAACAATGATATTTCTCCTGAGCTTTCAGAGATAAACTATGAACCTTGTCGACGCACTCCTTGCGGATGATTTCACTACGCTACTTGCAGGAAATTCTCTTACTCAGGTAGAGAAACAATTGAAACTCATCCTCTCTCTCTCTCTCTCTCTGATTTCAAACGTTCAACATGAAATCATACTTACACACACTATTAAAGAAAATGCATAACAGAGAGAATAAACAATGATGAGCATATCATTCAACATGTATACATAGAAAGCATCATAACACCATGAATCTGAATCAAATCTCTTTACATTAATTCAAACTTCTGTACATGGGTTCTTCTTCTCAACTCTCTGCTACAACTCTCTCCTTCTTCTATATGCTCAATGATACAATGCTCTCTAATGTTACAATGATACAAAGGTGAGGGTGTTTATAGTCAGTTTTCCCTCCTACGCTCTAACCTGTCTAATCTATTAATTCAAACCTACCTACTTTCATTAAATATGCATAAATGCCCTAACGTTTCACAAATGAGAGAAATCGCTCAAGATCTATTTACAATATGCAAGTATGCTTCCCTTTAACTATTACATTAATGTTTCAAAAATATTTCAAAACGTGCACTGGTGGCCTTCCATTTGTCTTCCCCTTCACGCTCACTTGAATTCTTACGATGCTCCTGCATCATTAACTCCTAGTTTGGCTCTTGATTTAGTGCTTAGTTTAGCTCCTAGTTTAGATACTAGTTTAGCTCTTGGTTTTGCACCTATTTTAGCTCTAGGTGTGGTGCCTACTTGATCTCCCAATCATGCTTCATGTTCTTCTTCTAGTGTAGCATCGAAAATAGCTTCTATTTTTCCTTCCAAATTAATGCCAAGATGTGCTTCCATTATTACATCATTTTTTTCTTCTAGAATTGCTTCCTTGTTAGCTCCATGGTTTTCTTCCTTTTAGTTCCAATGTTTGCTTCCTTTTTAGTGTCTGGTTTTGCTTCTTTTTTAGGTCCAGGGTTTGCTTCCTTTTAGTGTTGGGATTTTCTTCTTAATTAGCATCCAGTCTTTCTTCTTGTTAAACAACCAATTTAGCTTCTTACTTAGATCCAGAAATAGCTCCAAGTATGGCTTCAAATTTAATGTTAAGTTTTACTTCCATTTCAGAGCCACATTTTGCTTCCATTTTAACAACCCATGTTGTGTCCTTTTTAGCTTCCATTTAGTAATTTAAATTTTTTTATTTCAATTTAATTAGCTAAATATATCATGCATCTTAAAAAACTTATATTATTATAGAGTAAGTCATATTGCATTTGAAGTATTTTATATGATAGCTTTTATAAATAATTTTTAGGGAACTCGACATCCATACAAACTAACAACATCATTATAATTATTAAATCTCCATCTAAATAAAATCTACAACATACAGTATATATAAAATAACAAGATAATGATTATAACATGATCATCATCTAATAATAATTAAAACTAGTCAAATATATCAATATTATATAAGTATCATGTCAAACAAATTATATCTTTAATACTGATAAGATCATCATCATATATAACTACAACAAGTGAAAGTCAAATATGAAAATAGATCAATAACATGTCAGAATGATACATGGCCAACAGTCGACGTAAGTTAAGATGATATATGTCCAAATGATATAAGTCACAATGATAAATGTCAAAATGATAATACTCAATAATATGGTATTGCAGGACAAAGTAATACATATGATAATAAACATGAAAATAGGCATCATAACGATATACAACAATGACCAATGATGGAGTCTATATGATCAATGTCACTGGATACTACCATATACTAGGTCATCATCATTATCTTGATCATCATCATTGTGGTCATCATTGTCATCATTCACAATGTCTTCTTCATCTGACTCATCATCATCATCTCCCATGTGTGTATCAGGCCCATTATAATCTAGATCTATTTCATGAGGATCAACTAGATCTTCTGGAAGACCCGTGTTCTGCAAAAAAAAACATTCAAAATGAAAAGTTATTATTTATTTCATGCAATATGTAATTTTTGTGTTATATTTCTAATATTACAACATATGAAATGAAACCATAATGATATTACATCATATCAAAGTGCACATACCATAATAAAATTTCAAACAAGTTACAAATAAGAAGTCATTCCAATGTTGTAAAACATGCAACAATTCCAATAAACATTAGTAAAGATAGTAAAAAAAATGTGTTATACATTTTAACTATCAATTGTAAATTCTATTACATAACTGTAAGTGCCAACCCTCTCCATTGTGTGCTATATATGATTATGTTTACCTATAAAAAACCTTTGAGAGTTAATTGGTCTATATATATTCTTCTCTTGTATTTCACAAATGAATATTTTTCTAGGACATTTTGGCCCATTCTAATATGCTTCAAAGGTCCTTTGAGAATTAACTACTTTATAGGTAATTTTGAAAATGCTCTTGATACTCATTCAACTAGATCACATTTAAATGTCAATCGTTCCAAAGAAAAAATTCAATACATCAATCCCTAAAGGGTTGAAAATTATAACAAAAATGTAATAAAAGGTGTCAAGGTGTATTTCCTTGCCTTACCTTGCTATGCCATTCCATACCATGAAATAGTTTCTGATGCCATGCCATACCATGTCTTTCCTTTGCATGCCTTGCCTTGCCATGTGTTATCATGCCATGTTATCCCATGCCATGCCATCCCATGCCATGCCATCCCATGCCATGCCATGGATTTCCTTTGCATGTCATTCCTTTCCATGTGTTGCCATGCCATGCCATGCGTTTCCTTGCCATGCCATGCCTTGATATCATATGGTATGCCTTTCCATGCCATGCCCCTCCATACCATGCCTTGCATTCACTTTCCATGACTTATCTTTCCATATCATTCCTTTCCATGTAATTTCTTGTCTTGCCATGCCTTAAGGTTTTTATTCCCTCAGAAGGAATTGGACAAGAGTCCTTGAAATGGTTTGGGATGCCACTTGCAACTGGGCATAAAAAAAAAAATGAGACTCGGATTGAGTAACCTTCGACTTCAATGGATTACTGGGATAGGATTTTAGCTAGAGCACCTCTCACTCTCGGGTCCCATGCCTCGGAAGTTTCTTTACTCATTCATTTCATAAATTAGTGTTTTGCTCAATTTGAAGAAATGAAACATTTGGATTAAGGGGTCCAATTTATTAAACCATCCCTCATGAGCAGATCAATAATTTGGTCACATATTCCATGCCTAAACAATCTTGGATCATCTCACGGAACTCAAAAAAGTTGCTCCGTTAGGTTTTTATGCCCTGAGGAGGAATTGGCCAAGAGTCCCCGAAATGGTTTGGGATGTGACTTGCAACTCGGTATATAATGAAAAATTGAGACTCATATTACAGAACCATCATATTTGTTGGATTCTTGGCATGGGATTGTAGCTAGAGAACTCCTCACTCCTGGGTCCAATACCTCATAAGTTGGTTTTTCATCAATTTTGAGAACTAGGGTTTTGCTCAGTAAGAAGCAATGCAACATTTAGATTTAGGGGTCCAATTTATAAAACCATTCATCGGGAGTGGATGGAAAATTTGGTTACATATTCCATGCCTAAACAAGATTGCAGCATCTCATAGAACTAAAAAATGTTGATATGTTAGGTTTTTATACCCTGAGGAGGAATTGGACAAGAGTCCCCGAAATGGTTTGGGATGCCACTTGCAACTGAGCATAAAAACAAAATCGAGACTCAGATTGAGGAACCATCTACTTTGATGGATTAATGGGATAGGATTTCATCTAGAGCACCCCTCACTCTTGGGTTCCATGCCTCAGAAGTTGCTTTACTCATTGATTTCGAGAATTAGCACTTTCCTCAGTTTGAAGCAATGAAACATTTGGATTAAGGGGTCCAATTTATGAAACCATCCCTTGTGAGAATAACGATAATTTCATTACCTAGTCCATTCCTAAAAAATCTTGTAGCATCTCACAGAACTCAAAAATGTTGCTCTGTTAGGTTTTTATGCCCTGAGGAGGAATTGGTAAAGAGTCCCCGAAATGGTTTGGGATGCAACTTGAAACTCAGTATATAACAAAAATTGAGACTCCGATTGAGGAACCGTCGTCTTTGTTGGATTCCTGACATAGGATGTCAACTAGAGAACCCCTCACTCTCAGGTCCAATCACTCATAAGTTGTTTTTTTCATCGATTTTGAGAACTAGGGTTTTGCTCAGTAAGAAGCAATGAAACATTTGAATATAGGGGTACAATTTATAAAAAAATTCCTTGGGAGAGGATGGTCAATTTGGTCACATAGTACATGCTTAAACAATGTTGCAGCATCTCACAGAAGTCCAAAATGTTGCTCCATTAGGTTTTTATGCCCTGAGGAGGAATTGGACAAGAGTCCCCGAAATGGTTCGGGATGCCACTTTCAATTGGGCATAAAAATAAAACCGAGACTCATATTGAGGAATCGTTGACTTCGATTTTTTACTCGGATAGTATTTCAGCAAGAGAACCCCTCACTCTTGGGTTCCATGCCTCGGAAGTTGCTTTACTCATTGATTTTGAGAATTAGTGTTTTGCTAAGTTTGAAGCAATGCAACATTTGGATTAAGGGGTCAAATTTATGAAACCGTCCCTTGTGAGCGGATGGATAATGTGGTCACCTATTCCATGCCTAAAAAAGATTGCAGTATCTCGCAGAAATAAAAAATGTTTCTCTGTTAGGTTTTTATGCCCTAAGGATGAATTGTCCAAGAGTCCCCGAAATGGTTTGGAATGCGACTTGCAACTCGGTATATAATGAAATACGAGACTCATAATGAGGAACCATCATCTCTGTTGGATTCCTGGCATAGGATTTCATCTAGAGCACCCCTCTTTCTCGGATCCAATCCCTCGTAAGATTTTTTTTCATTGATTTTGAGAACTATGGTTTTTCTCAGTAAGAAGCAATGCAACATTTGGATTTAGGGGTCCAATTTATAAAACCATGCCTCATGAGTTGATGGACAATGTGGTCACATAGTCCATGCCTAAAAAATATTGTGGCATCTCACAGAACTCAAAAATGTTTCTCCCTTAGGTTTTTATGCCCTGAGGAGGAATTGGACAAGAGTCCCTAAAATGGCTTAGGATGCCACTTGCAACTGGGAATAAAAATAAAACCAAAACTCAGATTTAGGAACCGTCAAATTCGATGGATTAATGGGATAGGATTTTAGCTAAAGAACCCCTCACTCTCGGGTGCCATGCCTTGGAAGTTTCTTTACTTGTTGATTTTGATAATTAGTGCTTTGCTCAGTTTGAAGCAATGCAACATTTGGATTAAGCGGTCTAATTTATGAAACTGTCCCTCGTGAGCATATCGATAATGTGGTCACCTAGTCCATTCCTAAACAATCTTGCAGCATCTGACGTAACTCAAAAATGTTTCTCCATTAGGTTTTTATGCCCTAAGGAGGAATTGGTCAAGAGTCCCCGAAATGGTTTGGGATGCAACTTGCAACTTGGTATATAACGAAAACCAAGAATCTGATTGAAAATTCATCATCTCCATTTGATTCCCGGCATATGATTTCAGATCGAGCACCCCTCACTCCCAAGTCCAATCCCTCGTAAGTTGTTTTCTTCATCGATTTTGAGAACTAGGGTTTTTCTCAGTAAGAAGCAATGCAATATTTGAATTTAGGGGTCCAATTTATAAAACCGTGCCTTGGGAGCGAATGGACAACGTGGTCACATAGTCCATTCCTAAACAATATTGAATCATCTCACGTAACTCAAAAATGTTTCTCCATTAGGTTTTCATGCCCTAAGGAGGAATTGGACAAGAGTCCCCAAAATGGTTTGGGATGCCACTTGCAACTGGGCATAAAAGGAAAACCGAGACTCGAATTGAAGAACCGTCAAATTCAATGGATTAATGGGATAGGATTTCAGCTAGATCACCCCTCACTCTCAGGTGCCATGCCTCAGAAGTCACTTTACTCATTGATTTTGAGAATTAGTGTTTTTCTCAGTTTGAAGGAATGCAACATTTGGATTAAGGGGTCCAATTTATGAAGCCGTCCCTCGTGAGAGGATGGATAATGTGGTCACCTATTCCATTCCTAAACAATATGCAACATCTCACAAAACTCAAAAATGTTTCTCTGTTATTTTTTTATGCCCTGGGGAGGAATTGGCCAAGAGTCTCTGAAATGAATTGGGATGTGGCTTGCAACTCGGTAAATAACGCAAAATGATACTCATATTGAGGAATCGTCATCTCCAATGGATTTTAATCATAGTATTTCAACTAGAGAATCCCTCACTCCTAGGTCCAATCCCTCGTAAGTTGTTTTTTTCATCGATTATAAGAGCTAGGGTTTTTCTCAGTAAGAAGAAATGCAACATCTAAATTTAGGGGTACAATTTTTAAAACCATGCCTCGGGAGAGGACTGACAATGTGGTCACATAGTCCATGCCTAAACAAGATTGCAACATCTCATGAAACTCAAAAATGTTGCTCCATTAGGTTTTTATGCCATGAGGAGGAATTGGACAAGAGTCCCCGAAATGGTTAGGGATGTGACTTGCAACTGGGCATAAAACGAAAACCAAGATTCAGATTTCTGAATCCTCGACTTCGATGGATTACTGGGATAGGATTTCAGCTACATCACCCCTCACTCTTAGGTGCCATGCCTCAGAAGTTGATTTACTCATTGATTTCGTGAATTTTGTGTTTTTCTCAGTTTGAAGCAATGCAACATTTGGATTAAGGGATCCAACTGATGAAATCATCCCTCGGGAGCGGATGGATATTGTGGTCACCTAGTTGATGTCTAAACAATCTTGCAGCATCTCACGGAACTCAAAAATGTTGTTTTATTAGTCTTTTATGCCCTGAGGATAAATTGGCCAAGAGTCCCCGAAATGGTTTGGGATGCGACTTGCAACTAGGTATAAAACGAAAACCGAGACTCGGATTGAGGAACCGTCGACTTCGATGGATTACTAGGATAGGTTTTTAGATAGAGCACCCCTAGTTCTTGGGTGCCATGTCTCAGAAGTTTCTTTACTCATTGATTTTGAGAATTAGTGTTTTGCTAAGTTTGAAGCAACTAGCATTTGGATTAAGGGGTCCAATTTATTAAACCGTCCCTCGTGATCAGATTGAAAATATGGTCACCTATTCCATGCCTAAACAATCTTGCAACATCTCACAAAACTCAAAAATGTTGCTCCGTTAGATTTTTATGCCATGAGGAGGAATTGGCCAAGAATCCCCGAAATGGTTTGGGATGCGACTTGCAACTGGGAAAAAAAGGAAAACTGAGACTCGTATTGAGGAATTGTCATCTCTGTTGGATTCCTCGCATAGGATTTTAGCTAGAGAACCCCTAGGCCCTCACTCCCTGGTCCAATCCCTTGTAAGTTTTTTTTTCCATCGATTTTGAGAACTAGGGTTTTGCTCAGTAAGAAGCAATGCAACATTTGGATTTAGGGGTCTAATTTATAAAACCATGCCTTGGGAGAGGATGGACAATATAGTCACATAGTCCATGCCTAAACAAGATTGCATCATCCCACATAACTCAAAAATGTTTCTTCATTAGGTTTTTATGCCCTGAGGAGGAATTGAATAAGACTCCCCGAAATGGTTTGGGATGCCACATGCAACTAGGCATAAAAATCAAACCGACAATTAGATTGAGGAACCGTCAACTTCTATGGATTACTGGGATAGGATTTCATCTAGATCACCCCTCACTCTTGGGTGCCATGCCTCAAAAGTTGCTTTACTCATTGACTTCAAGAATTAGTGTTTTGCTCAGTTTGAAGCAATGCAACATTTGGATTAAAGAGTCCAATTTATGAAACCTTCTCTCGTGAATAGATCGATAATGTGGTCACCTATTCCATGCCTAAACGAGCTTGCAACATCTCACAGAACTAAAAAATGTTGCTCCGTTAGGTTTTTATGCCCCGAGGAGGAATTGGTAGAGTCCCTAAAATTGTTTGGGGTGCAACATGCAACTGGCCATAAAATGAAAACCAAAACTTGAATTGAGGAACCGTCGACTCCGATGAATTACTAAGATAGTATTTCAGCTAGAACACCCATCACTCTTGGGTTCCAAGACTCGAAAGTTTCTTTACTCATTGATTTCAAGAACTAGTGTTTTTCTCTGTTTGAAGCAATGCATCGTTTGTATTAAGGGGTCCAATTTATGACATATTCCCTCAGGAGAAGATGGATAATGCTGTCACCTAGTCCATTCCTAAAAAATATTGCAGCATCTCACAGAACTCAAAAATGTTTCTTCGTTAGTCTTTTATGCCCTGAGGAGGATTTGGCATGGAGTCCCCAAAATGGTTTGGGATGCGACTTGAAACTGGGAATAAAAAGAAAATCGAGACTCAGATTAAGGAGATGTTGACTTCGATGGATTACTGGGATATGATTTCAGCTAGAGAACCCCTCACTTTCGGGTTACATGCCTCAGAAGTTGCTTTACTCATTGATTTCGAGAATTAGTGTTTTGCTCAGTTTGAAGCAATGTAGCATTTGGATTAAGGGGTCCAATTTATGAAACCATCCCTCGTGAATAGATTGATAATGTGGTCACCTATTCCATGCCTAAAAAATCTTTCAACATCTCACAAAACTCAAAAATGTTGCTCTGAGAGGTTTTTATGCCTTGAGGAGGAATTGGCCAAGAGTCCCCGAAATGGTTTGGAATGTGACTTGCAACTGGGAATAAAACAAAAATTGAGACTCTGATTGAGGAAGAGTCATCTCCATTGGATTCCTAGCATAGTATTTCATCTAGAGAACCCCTCACTCTTGGGTCCAATCCCTCGTAATTTGGTTTTTCATCGATTTTGAGAACTAGGGTTTTGCTCAGTAAAAAGCAATGCAACGTTTGGATTTAGGGGTACAATTTATAAAACCATGCCTCGGGAGTAGATGAACAATGTGGACACATAGTCCATGCCTAAGCAATATTGAAGCATCTCACAAAACTCAAAAATGTTGCTCTGTTATGTTTTTATGCCATGAGGAGGAGTTGAACAAGAGTCCCTGAAATGGTTTGGGATGCCACTTGCAGCTGGGCATAAAAATTAAACCTAGACTCAGATTGAGGAACTGTCTACTTTGATGAATTACTGGTATAGGATTTCAGCTAGAGAACCCCTCACTCTCGGGTGCCATGCCTCGAAAGTTGCTTTACTCATTGATTTCGAGAAATAATGTTTTTCTTAGATTGAAGCAATGCAACATTTGGATTAAGGGGTCCAATTTATGAAACCATACATCATGAGCATATCGATAATGTGGTCACCTAGTACATGCCTAATAAATCTTGCAACATCTCACGAAACTAAAAAATGCTACTACGTTAGATTTTTATACCCTGAGGAGGAATTGGCCAAGAGTCCCTGAAATTGTTTGGGATGTGACTTGCACATGGGAATAAAATGAAAACCAAGACTCATATTGAGGAACCATCGACTCTGATGGATTAATAATATAGGATTTCAGCTAGAACACCCCTCACTCCAGGGTGCCAAGACTCGAAAGTTTCTTTACTCATTGATTTCAAGAACTAGTGTTTTTCTCAGTTTAAAGCAATGCAACATTTGGATTAAGGGGTCCAATTTATGAAATCATCCCTCAGGAGTGAATGGATAATGTGGTAACCTAGTCCATGCCTAAACAAGCTTGCAACATCTCAGGGAACTCAAAAAATGTTGTTTTGTTAGTCTTTTATGCCCTGAGGAGGAATTGGCCAAGAATCCCTAAAATATTTTGGGATGCGACTTGCAACTGGGTATAAAAAGAAAACTGAGACTTGAATTGAGGAACTGTCAAATTCAATGGATTACTGGGATAGTTTTTCAGCTAGAGAACCCCTCACTCTCGAGTTCCATGCCTCATAAGTTGCTTTACACATTGATGTCGAGAATTAGTGTTTTGATCAGTTTGAATCAATGTAGCATTTGGATTAAGGGGTCCAATTTATGAAACCGTCCCTCATGAGAAGATAGATAATGTGGTCACCTAGTCCATGCCTAAAAAATCTTGCAACATCTCACAAAACTCAAAAATGTTGCTTCGTTAGGTTTTTATGCCATGAGGAGGAATTGACCAAGAGTCCCTGAAATGGTTTGGGATGTGACTTGCAACTGGGAATAAAAAGAAAACCAAGACTCAGATTGAGGAACCATCATCTCTGTTGGATTCCTGGCATAGGATTTCAGCTACAGAACCCCTTACTCCTGGGTCCAATCCCTCGTAAGTTGTTTTTTTCATCAATTTTGAGAACTAGGGTTTTGCTTAGTAAGACCCAATGCAACATTTGGATTTAGGTGTCCAATTTATAAAACCATGCTTCGGGAGAGGATGTACAATGTGGTCACATAGTCTATGCCTGAACAAGATTGCAACATCTTACAGAAGTAAAAAATGTTGCTCCGTTAGGTTTTTATTCCATGAGGAGGAATTGAACAAGAGTCCCCGAATTGGTTTGGGATGCCACTCACAACTGGTCATAAAAAGGAAATCGAGAATCAAATTGAGGAACCATCAACTTCGATGGATTACTGGGATAGGATTTCACCTAGAGAACCCCTCACTCTCGGGTGCCATGCCTCAAAAGTTGTTTTACTCATTGATTTCGAAAATTAGTGTTTTTCTCAGTTTGAAGCAATGCAACATTTGGATTAAGGGGTCCAATTTATGAAACCGTCCCTCATGAGAATATATATAATTTGGTCACCTAGTACATGCCTAAGAAAGCTTGCAACATTTCACGGAACTAAAAAATGCCACTATGTTAGGTTTTTATGCCCTGAGGAGGAATTGGCCAACAGTCCCTGAAATTGTTTGGGATGCGACTTGCAGATGGGCATAAAATGAAAACCGAGACTCGGATTGAGGAACCATCGATTCTGATGGATTACTAATATAGGATATCAGTTATAATACCCCTCACTCGAGGGTGCCAAGACTCGAAAATTGCGTTACTCATTGATTTCAAGAACTAGTGTTTTTCTCAGTTTGAAGCAATGCAACATTTGGATTAAGGGGTCCAATTTATGAAATCATCCCTTGGGAGCGGATGGATAATTTGGTCACCTATTCCATGCCTAAACAAGCTTACAACATCTTAGGGAACTCAAAAATGTTGTTATGTTAGTCTTTTATGCCCTGAGGAGGAATTGGCCAAGAGTCCCTGAAATGGTTTGGGATGCGACTTGCAACTAGGTATAAAAAGAAAATTGAGACTTGGATTGAGGAACCATCAACTTTGATGGATTACTGGGATAGGTTTTCAGCTAGATCACCCCTCACTCTCAGGTACCATGCCTCATAAGTTGTTTTACTCATTGATTTTGATAATTAATGTTTTTATCAGTTTGAAGCAATGTAGCATTTGGATTAAGGAGTCCAATTTATGAAATCGTCCCTCATGAGAATATCGATAATTTCATCACCTAGTCCATGCCTAAACAAGCTTTCAACATCTCACAAAACTCAAAAATGTTGCTCCGTTAGGTTTTTATTCCCTGAGGAGGAATTGGCCAAGAGTCCTTGAAATGGTTTGGGATGCGACTTGCAACTGGGCATAAAGAGAAAACCATGACTCAGATTGAGGAACCGTCGTCTCCATTGGATTCTTGGCATAGGATTTCAGCTAGAGAACCCCTTAATCCTGGGTCCAATCCCTCGTAAGTTGTTTTTTTCATCAATTTTGAGAACTAGGGTTTTTCTTAGTAAGACGCAATGCAACATTTTGATTTAGGTGTCCAATTTATAAAACCATGCCTCGTGAGTGGATGGACAATGTGGTCACATAGTCCATGCCTAAACAAGATTGCAACATCTTATTGAAGTAAAAAATGTTGCTCCGTTAGGATTTTATGCCATGAGGAGGAATTGAACAAGAGTCCCTGAATTGTTTTGGGATGCCACTCACAATTGGGCATAAAAAGATAATCGAGACTCATATTGAGGAACCATCGACTTCAATGGATTACTGGGATAGAATTTCACCTAGAGAACCTCTCACTCTCGGGTGCCATGCCTCAAAATTTGTTTTACTCATTGATTTTGAGAATTAGTGTTTTGCTGAGTTTGAAGCAATGCAACATTGGATTAAGGGGTCCAATTTATAAAACCAATCTCTCATGAGCAGATCGATAATGTGGTCACCTATTCCATGCCTAAACAAGATTGCGACATTTCACAGAACTCAAAAATGTTGCTCCGTTAGGTTTTTATGCCCTCGGGAGGAATTGGCCAAGAGTCCTTGAAGTTGTTTGCGATGCGACTTGCAACTAGGCATAAAATGAAAATTGAGACTCATATTGAGGAACCGTCAAATCCGATGGATTACTAAGATATTATTTCAGCTATAACACTCCTCACTCCTGGGTGCCAAGCCTCGAAATTTGCTTTACTCATTGATTTTGAGAACTAGTGTTTTGCTCAATTTGAAGTAATGAAAGATTTGGATTAAGTGGTCGAATTTATGAAATAGTCCCTTGGGAGTGGATGGATAATGTGGTCATCTATTCCATGCCTAAACAATCTTGCAACATATCATGAAACTCAAAAATGTTGCTTCGTTAGTCTTTTATGCCCTAAGGAGGAATTGGCCAAGAGTCCCCAAATTGGTTTCGGATGGGACTTGCAACTGGGCATAAAAATAAAAATAAGACTTGGATTGAGGAACCGTCGAATTCAATGGATTACTGTGATAGGATTTCAGCTAGAGCACCCCTCACTCTCGGGTGCCATGCCTCAAAAGTTTCTTTACTCATTGATTTCAAGAATTTGTGTTTTTCTCAGTTTGAAGCAATGTAGCATTTGGATTAAGGGGTCCAATTTATGAAATCGCCCCTCATGAATAGATCGATAATGTGGTCACTTAGTCCATGCCTAAAAAAACTTGCAAAATCTCACAAAACTCAAAAATATTGCTCCGTTAGGTTTTTATGCCCTGAGGAGGAATTGGCCAAGAGTCCCCAAAATGGTTTGGGATGCAACTTGCAACTGGGCATAAAACTAAAAATGAGACTCGGATTGAGAAACCATCATCTATGTTGGATTCCTAGCATTGTATTTTATCTAGAGAACCCCTCACTTCTGGTTCCAATCCCTCGTAAGTTGTTTTTTTCATCGACTTTGACAACTATGGTTTTGCTCAGTAATAGGGAATGCAACATTTG
Organism: Picea sitchensis; assembly: GCA_010110895.2. Taxonomy (NCBI): domain Eukaryota; kingdom Viridiplantae; phylum Streptophyta; class Pinopsida; order Pinales; family Pinaceae; genus Picea; species Picea sitchensis. The sequence goes on along the minus strand of SNQJ01S0152749.1, from coordinate 16,163 downwards.
GATTTAGGGGTCCAATTTATAAAACCATGCCTCGGGAGGGGATGGAAAATGTAGTCACATATTCCATGTGTAAACAATATTGTAGCATCTCATGGAACTCAAAAATGTTGCTCTATTAGGTTTTTATTCCCTGAGGAGGAATTGGACAAGAGTCCCCGAAATGGTTTGGGATCTCACTTTCAACTAGGCATAAAAAAGAAAACTGAGACTCAGATTGAGGAAATTTCAAATTCGATGGATTATTGGGATAGGATTTCAGCTAGAGCACCCCTCACTCTCGGGTGCCATGCCTCAGAAGTTGCTTTACCAATTCATTTCAAGAATTAGTGTTTTTCTTAGTTTGAGGCAATGCAACATTTGAATTAAGGGGTCCAATTTATCAAACCATACATCGTAAGCCGATCGATAATGTGGTCACCTAGTCCATGCCTAAACAATCTTACAACATCTCACAGAAATCAAAAATGTTGTTCCATTAGGTTTTTATGCCCTAAGGAGGAATTGGCCAAGACTCCTTGAAATTGTTTGGGATGCGACTTGCAACTAGGCATAAAATGAAAACCGAGACCCAGATTGAGGAATCGTTGACTCTAATGGATTATTAAGATAGGATTTGAGATATAACACCCCTCACTCCCAGGTGCCAAGCCTCAAAAGTTACTTTCCTCATTGATTTCAAGAACTAGTGTTTTTCTTAGTTTGAAGCAATGCAACATTTTGATTAAGTGGTCCAATTTATGAAATCATCCCTCGGGAGCGAATGGAAAATGTGGTCACCTAGTTCATACCTAAACAAGCTTGCAGCATCTCATGGAAATAAAAAATGTTGCTATGTTAGTCTTTTATGCCCTGAGGAGGAATTGGACAAGAATCCCCGAAATGGTTTGAGATGCGACTTGGAACTGGGCATAAAAAGAAAACCAAGACTCAGATTGAGGACCTGTCGAATTTGATGGATTACTGGGATAGGAGTTCAGCTAGAGCACCCCTCACTCTCGAGATCCATGTCTCGAAAGTTTATTTACTCATTGATTTTGAGAATTAGTGTTTGGATCAGTTTGAAGCAATGCAACATTTGGATTAAGGGGTCCAATTAATGAAACCATCCCTCGTGAGAATATCGATAATGTGGTCACCTAGTACATGCCTAAACAAGCTTGCAACATCTCAAAAAGCTCAAAAATGTTGCTTCGTTAGGTTTTTATGCCCTGAGGAGGAATTGACCAAGAGTCCCTGAAATGGTTTGGGATGCGAATTGAAACTCACCATATCATAAAAACCAAGACTCGAATTGAGGAACCGTCATCTCCATTAGATTCCTCGGATAGGATTTCAGCTAGAGCACCCCTCACTCCTAGGTCCAATTCCTCAGAAGTTGTTTTTTTCATCGATTTTGAGAACTAGGGTTTTGCTTAGTTTGAAGCAATGCAACATTTGGATTTAGGGGTCCAATATATGAAACTATGCCTCGGGAGTGGATGGACAATGTGGTCACATAGTCCATGCCTAAACAAGATTGCAGCATCTCACGGAACTAAAATTTTTTGCTCCATTAGGTTTTTATGCCCTAAAGAGGAATTGGACAAGAGTCCTCGAAATGGTTTGAGATGCCACTTGCAACTGGGCATAGAAAGAAAACCAAGACTCATATTGAGGAATCGTCGACTTCGATGGATTACTGGGATACGATTTCAGCTAGAGCACCCCTCACTCTTGGGTGTGTTAAGCCCTAATATTGGCTCATTACCCCTTAATTGGGGCATATTAGATTAGTAATGTTATTTTATTTATGTCATCTTTAGGCCATTAGTTGTAATTA
>SNQJ01S0152748.1:0-22871 GCA_010110895.2 Picea sitchensis | reverse complement strand
TGTTGACAAGTAAGGATGTCAACGAAATTCTCAGCGCTGCATTCATCACAGAGCCAATGGCTAAGAAAATCAGGACAAGGATCTCCCCAAGAAAGGTTTTGAACCCCAAGCCCATTTCATCCAATGTTCCTCGTACTCCCTCACTACCTCGAGAAACCCATATTATAGATATCCAATATTGACCCTAAGCCTGATACCACTCCATCCACCACCATCATCATTGAACAACCTCCATCGCCGCCACAACCCCAGACGCCACCTAAAGAAATTGTCATTCCATCCCAAACCATCGACCCAGAAACCATGCAGTTGGATCCCTAGAGTTACTCGAGCAGAGACCAGAACTCCCTGGCCCAAACACAGAGATACTTGAGCAGAGACCAGAACTCCCTGTTACAAACCAAGAAGTACCTAAACATAAGCTACAACTGACTGGCCCAAACCATGAATCCGATGACCAACAGATAATACCCTTTGTGCCAATTCAAGACACTTTGTCTTCAACGGAGGTGCAAGCAGGACCAAAACAACAAGTCCTAAGTCCTCAGTGCACTTCCTCAATGCCCAAGGTTTAGGGTGCTATTGGAAGTGCAACCCCTGAAGTTGAGGTCCAAAAAGTGGTGGATATACCATAGGTTCATAAGGAACATGAGACAGACTGAGGACAAAGCGCAACGTTAATGTAGGAACAAATGGATCTAGTCCTCCAAAACTTTCATTAGTGCACAGAGTTGTTGCAACTCTGCATGGACACAACATAATTTCTAATGCTCATGCCATCAATGTTGAGGTTGAGGCTTGTGTCAATACCATCTACATGAGAGGAGAAGTTGGAGACTCCTTCAGAGAATTCAAAGGCCAGTGGAATTTCACTACAGGTCCGAGCACCCAGGGACACCACCCCTTCTTCCGCTAACCTTGCATAGTGGCTAGCAACGCAGTTAGTCAGAATGATCAGAGCCTCAACTGATCAACTGGAGAAGAGGCTCCAAAAGACTGAAAATAATGTAGATTTAGCAAGGGAGGAATAACTCCTTGATCAAGCACGAAGAATGCAGGTGGAACACGCCAAGGTCTAGGCATAACATAAACTGGAAAGAGTCTAGGAGAGGCTTGTTGAATCCTGGATGGAAATAAGGAAGGTAACACCCCAACTGCCAAAATCCAGTGCTACAAGGGAACCTGAGCATCAAATTGAGATACTCTAATGAGCATGGTCACAATTGGCCATTCACATAGATAATCTGGAAGTATAGTTGTGGGAAAGTTAGCAGGAAGCAGAACAACAACCTTAGAAGTTGTAGGAGAATATGGAGAAAGTAGTTTTGGAAGGAAACAATGCTCGAGCAACACTACACAAGTGCACAATCGAGTGCACAAAGATATTTCACGAAGTCAATGACTGGATGGGAATTATGACAAGGCGCAACCAAAATTTGGAGGAGGTGAGCGCAAGAATTCAATTTCTCAATGAAGAAGTTGCGGTCACCATGGAACCGCTGAAGAAACAACAGAAGTTTGATCAAATCCAGCAAGTGGATAATAAGTTGAGCGCTCTGTTTGAAGCACAATCTGTATCCAATAAGGAGCTGCATGAATTTCGACCTATCGTTCAGACAGTGTACATGCAAATGCATTAGGTAGATGCAACAACTGAATTTGAATGGAACTCTCTGGTCACATCCAAGACAAAAGGATGTATCACAGATGTGACTCAATAGTTTTTCATCAAAGCCTTACTCCTTGCCATGAAGTGGAAAGATAAAATTGGGAGTTTACAAGAAGTCAGGAAGTAGGCCTTAGAATTGGTCCCAAAGTTGGGCCCTTCATTTGAAGAGGCAGAAAAAGAGAAAGTGTAAGCAAAAGATGAAAGAAAAGAAGAGAAGGAGGAAAAAGGAAAGCAACAGGCACTCCTAGAAGCTGCGAAAGAGCCAAGTATTTGACTCGAGGGTGAGTCAAGGCTTGTGGTCGGAGCCTGTTGGGCCCTTCATTTTTGGGTTTGAAGCTGCACAAGAAGGACTACAGTCCAAGTTTTTGTCAAACGCAAGTTGTGCAAGCTACAGAAGAAGTTGGACAATGGAGCAAGTAAAGGAACATAAATCGGTTACAGAAAGGGACAACGCAACGCCAGCAAGGAAAAAGTAGTTACAACAGAACAAGAAAGCATGTGAGACAAAGCCAGAAGATCCCACTCAACCTATATATGAGATGAATATTATTGTAAAAGGGTTTTTAGTTGGGTTAGATGATATGGTTGGGTTGGCTATTGTTGGTTGGGTGTAGTTGAGAAAATGTTCTTTAATTGTAATTTGTATACATTTTTTGGAAAATGGGTAGATAGAGATCCATGACATGATTCCAAAGCCAGAAGGTTGTAACATAATACTGATTTGTATCTCTGATATTGTATCCGATAATATCTGATGATAATAGATGAAGAAGGACCTAAAATTTTGAAATATGATGTGTCATTCTATGTTTTTTCTTATGAATTGTCTCTTTACGGTACTTCTTATGCTTGATAATATCAATAGGATATCTTTGTGTACAAATGCTTCCACAACTTGAGTATATTTAGTTCTAGTATGAACGAGTTCATATTTGTTCTCTAGTTAGTCTATCTTGCGCAAGATCATGGTGAATATTGAAGGTTCTAGGAACCCACCTAAGTATTCTCCTTGCCCTTCCCTATCTTTCTGTCTTGGTTTCACTTTGGGTGAGACTTATTCTCTATGGAGGAGATGAAAATGCCAGCTCTCTAGACTACTCGGTGCCTTTTGTTGGTAACTTGAGAAATACCCTGGTCTGATCAATTCTGCACCAACATACCATAGCTCACTAGTCTGACCTCTGAAGTCCTGAGCCAATCAATTATTCCATTTGTACTAATTCAGGACACTCCACCTTCAACAGAGACTCAAATTGTGCAAATAATGCAAGCCCAAAGTATTCATCGCCCCCTCTCAATAGTCAATGTTGAGAGTTCCATCCAAAGAAGCGGAACCACATAAATCGTGGTCTAGAAAGAGGCAGAAGTACAAGAGGTTTAGAAGGAAACTGAGACTAAGTCAGGACAGAGTGCAACATCGTTGCAATAGCAACTGGACCTAGTACTGCAAAACCCACAGTAGTGCGCAGAGTTGGTGCAAATATGCCTAGCGAAAACATATATGCTCCCATTCCTTCCATCAATGGTAAGGATGAGACTTGCGTAGCAACCACAAGGTCCATATATAGGGGAGGAATAGGTGGAGACACCTTCAGAACACTCAACGGCTAGTGGAATCCCACTGCAGTTCTGATTACCCAGGGAAGCCACTACTTCTTCTAGTGACATCACTCAATGCCCATCAACACAGCTAATAGGGATGATCAGAGCTTCAACTGATCAACTGGAGCAGAGGCTCTAGCAGGCCAAATGGGAAGTAGAGTTTTACAAGGAGAACTCACTCCTCGCACAAGCATGCTGAATGCAGGAAGCATATGCGAGGATCCAGGAAGATCAAAAAGTGGAAAAGGTCCAGGAAAATCTTGTAGAAGCCTGACCAATGATCCAAAGGAAAACACCATAACTTCCCAAAGCTAGTGTAGCAAGCGATCCTATGCAGCAGATCAAGCTACTCCAGGTAGCATGGTTAGAGCTGGACATTCTCACAAAGAACCTTTAAGCACAGTTGCGGGAGAGTCAGGGTGAAGCAGAACAACAACCCCAGAAAATTCAAAAGAAAATGGAAAGAGTCGTTCTTGAAGGGAATAACGCAAGAACAACCTTACACAAACGAAATGCAAAATGCACAAAGATCTTTTGAGAATTTAGCGACTGGATGGGTATTATTTCAAGGTACAACCAAACTCTAGAGGGCTTGCACACGAATATATATTCTCTCAATGAGGAATTTTCCATAACCATGGATCCATTGGAGCAACAAGAAAAATTCGACTAGATCCATCAAGCAGACAACGAGCTAAATGCCTTGTTTGAAGAACAATCAGTAGTTAAGAAAGATCTATGGGAGTTTCGACTTCTCGTTCAGAAAACCTATCTGCAGATGCATCAGGTAGATGCTACAATCGAATCAGAATGGAACTCTCTAGTTGCATCCAATCCTAAGGGATGCATTACAGATGAGACTCGGTAGTTCATGGTCGAAGCTTCACTCCTTGCCAGGAAGTGGCAGGACAAAGTAGTCAATTTCCAAGGAGTAAGGAAGAGAGACCTGGAATTGGTCCCAGAGTTGTTATATTCATTTGAAGAAGAGGAAAAGGAAATAACTCAGGAAAAAATTGGAAGCAAAGCAGAGACAAAAGACAAAGCAAAGCAACATGCCAGTCCAGAGACCACGGAAGAACCAAAGATTTGACTCAAAGATGAGTCAAGGATTGTGGTCGGAACCTATTGGGCCCTTCATTTTGTTGTTAGAAGTTGTGCAAGGAATGTTATAGTCCCATTTTAGGTAACTAGAAGTTGCACAAGTCACAAAGGAGCTGGACAACATAATGAAGAAAGAAACTGAAAATGGTTGGAAGGACAACACAACACCAACATGAAGAAATAAGTTACAACATAAAAAAAAGAAATCATTCAAAGTTTCAAAATCAAAGATTCCAATTGGCTTATATATATGGGATGAATATGATTTAAAAGGGTTCAGATGGAGATGTAATTTAGATAGTTTTGATTCTTGCTAGTCAGTTGTTATTTTCCATTTTGGGTAATTGTTAGCTAGAGTTCTAGAGTCTGGGTTTTTGGAACCATACCAAGGATATAATAGAGTCATGTCCTATTTTAATGTTGGAAGAGAAAGGGTTCGGGTTAACCTTGTTTCTCAATAGAATAGATTTTTGTTGTTAGCTTTGGCATGACTGAGTTATGCCTGTAACTCAGTCGAATCATGTATTGAGAAGAAACATATGATGTTAATACAAAGAGAGACCCAAATTTTGAAATTATTTTGTTTGTTAGCTTCATATTATCTTGAATGTTGCTTCATATTGTCTTTATGTCATATATACTTAATTGGATATAGCTTCTTTATGAATGCAACACAACTCAGTTTTCTTTAATCTGGGATAGGAATGTTTAGACAGTTCTGGGTTTAATCTATCTTGCGAAAGACTAACAACAATCTTGAAACTGTATGGATTTGTCTAAGTATTATTCTTACCCTTCCCTATTTTCCTCATCTTGGTTTCACTTCAGGTGAGACTTCTTCCCTTCAAGGAAGATGAAAATTCCAATGTTCTAGACTACTTCAGTACCTTTTGTTGGTAACCTGAGAAGGACCCTAGTCTGATCAATTCCGTGCCAACAACTGTCAAGCCTTAATGGGCAAATATCTTTCACTTGACGAAACACATCTTTCTGTCCCTCTGAATGAAAAGAATTTATAGTCCTTAGGAAAGGAATAATTTCACCATATATAGAGAGTGTTCCCCAACCTAACGTAAATTATCTTGAAGAAGATTTGGGAGTATACTCTATCATTTCTTATGAGGGTGACATTATCCTTTAACCAATTGATTTTGACAATGGCGTCTGGCACATGCATCTCGATGGCTCATGCTCAAAGTAAGGTAATGGAGCCGACATCATTCTATATTATCCTATAGGTAAAATCCACAAATTTTCTTATAGGTTAGAATTTGATTGCACAAACAATGGCACCGAGTTTGAGGCCTTACTGTTAGGCATAAAAAATGCATGTAGCCTTGGTTGTGGCCACCTTATAGTTTTTGGTGATACTGAACTTGTGGTGAACCTTGTACGTAAGATTTATTCGCTAACCAACATGTTTCTTAAATGATATACCCAAGATGTTTGGATGCTCATTTCATATCTGTTATCATTGAACATCACTCGTGTTAAGAGGGAACTTAATTCAATGGCTGATAGGTTAGTTGTGTTTGCAACATCTCCTACCCGACAACGTTTACCTTAATAAACTGATTGTAAGTTCCAATCTCTATATCGTCCTCACATCCCTCATAATGTAAGGTCATGGCAAGTTTTCCCGAGTGATGAAGGCATTTGTTCTTTCATACAAAATGAACCTTTTAAGCCTAAATAAATCATATCTATTGAAGATGACAAATTTACTAAAGGATTGACTCCTCTCGAAAGTTCATTTTTGTCGAGTGATGTAGACAACAAAGAGACAAATAAGGAAGAGGAGTCGAAAAGGAAAGTGGGTGATACCATTTCCTTGAACCTTGGGACACCTGAATCTCTGAATATCATTAAACTATGTTCCCAATGTTTCTGGTGAAGAAAAAGTGAAATTCACTGAGGTACTCCATGAATTTCAAGATGTTTTTGCATGGTCATACAAGGATATTTGTGGTTTCGATCTTACTCTCATACATCATGCCATTCCTATCAAGGAAGGGGTAAAACCAATTAGGAAAAAACAAATACCTATTAACCCTGCACTAGAAGCTATTATTCGAAAAGAATTGGAAAAGTTGTTAAAAGATAATATAATCTTTCCAGTTAAGTATTCCGAGTGGGTTTCAAATATGGTCCCTGTTCGGAAAACTATTGGTCATATCAAGTTGTGTGTCGATTTCCACACATTGAATAGAGAAAGAGTCAAAGACCATTTTCTTCTTCCTAATATGGAAATGATTTTACAATAGGTTGCAGGGTCACACATGATGTCCTTACTTGATGGATTTTATGGATATAATCATATCAAGTTGAAAAGGACTGATAGGTATAAAACCACCTTTACTACACGTTGGGGAACATTTTCTTATGAAAGAATGCCTTTTGGCTTGTCTAATGCAGGTGCCACTTTTCAAAGAGCTATGCATATAGATTTTGATGATCTGATCGGTAAAATTATCCAATTTTATCTTGATGATTTGAATTTCTAGTCAAATAATCGGTTGGATCATTTTGGTCATGTTAGAAAAGTTCTCACATGATCCAAAAAATTTGGCATTTCTTTAAATCCTTCCAAATCTATTTTTGGTGTTACTAATGGAAAACTTCTTGGTCATATTGTTTCTAATTCAGAAATAAGCATTGATCTCGAAAGAATTACTGCAACTCTAAACCTTCCTACCCTGACCTCCAAGAAAGAAGTTCAAGCTTTCATGGGGATTATCAATTTTGTTCGTATGTTTGTTCCTTATTTTGTTGTCATGGTTAAATCAATTCATAATCTTCTGAAGCAAGATCATTCTTTTTCTTGGATAAATGATGTCGAAAATGATTTCCTAAGGATTAAGAAAGCAATCCATTATGCACCATGTTCTGGCGAAATCAGATTTTGAGAAATATTTTATCATATATACCAATGCCACCGAAGAAGCAATTTATGTTATCCTATTACAAAGCGATGACCAAAACAATGAAAAAAATGTAGCTTACATGAGCCAGAGTTTATCAGATGATGAAGTCAAATACTCTTATATTGAGAAACATTCTTTTGCTCTTGTTAAGGCTATAGAAAAAAATTTCCACTTTATTTTAGGAAAATATACGCAGGTAAGAGTCCCTTTTCTTGTTGTCAAGTTTTTACTTTCACAAACTTACCTTTCAGGAAAACTTTCACAATGACTTGCCAAAATTATGGAGCATGATTTGACGTTCATAACTTCAAAGAAAATCAAGGGATGAGACCTATCTCCTCACTTAGCTCAACATATTGAACCAAATGAAGAACTTGACGATCAAGATAATCCTCTTTCAGCTCTGTTTTATATTGAGAATCAAAATCTTGCTATATGCGAACACCCTTGGTATAAAAATCTAGTGTATTATTTGCAGTATCAAAAGTGTTTGGATGAAATGGATCTTCATCAGAGAAAGATACTCCACCTGGAAGATTCCAAGTATATCATTTTAGGATACGTTTTGTTTAGAAGGTCTGTTGATGGTTTGTTACTTTGATGTGTGATTTATGAATAAGCAGATAAATTGTTACATGAAATTCATGGTTCATCAATTTCTATCATTCAAATCGGTGGCCATTTTTCTGTTAAGGCTACTTCTTTTAAAATCATAATAAATGGTTACTATTGGCCTACAATATTCCGCAATTCTTATAAATTCACAAAATCTTGTGATAAGTGCCAAACATTTGCTGGGAAAGAATGCCTTTCTACCATGTCTTTACAACCTGTCCTCATGGATTTCCCCTTTTCTAAATGGGGCCTAGACTTTATCGGTCCTATCAATCCTCCATATTCCACAGGACATATCTTTATTTTTACCACCACTGATTACTTTACTAAGTGGACCAAGGATATCACTCTTAGACATGCATGGGATGAGTAGATAATTTATTTCCTAGAATCTAATATCTTTTCTAGATTCGACATTCCATTAGAGATCATTACGGACAATTGACCAACCTTCATTTCTGTAAAACTGACTCAATTTTTGGCTAAGTTAGGGGTCAAACATTTCACTTCATATTCTTACTACCCTTAGGGAAATGGGAAGGAAAAGTCCACTCCAATGGAAGGAAAAGAACGTTATATAAGACAAACCTCTCCAGTGGCACACGCTCCTCACTTATGTTCTTTGGGAAGATCACACAACCTCCAAATCAAGTACATGTTCTAATCCATTTCAACTTGTATATGGTCAAGAGGATATTCTTCTTACTGAGTTAGATCTTCCCTCCTTACGACTGATGCTACATATTGAAGAATTAAATTCTTCCAATGTTCCCCAAAGGATAAATGCACTATTAGCCCTAGAAGAACAAAGGAAGTTTTCCTTGGAGAACATAAAAAGAAGACAAAAAACTATGAAAAAGTATTTTAACAGATGAGAAAAAGTTGCTAAATTCAAGATTGATGGGAAAGTCCTACTATGGAACTCAGCCCCTACTGAGAGAGGAAGACATTCTAAGTTCCATAAATTATGGCTAGGTCCTTTCAAAATTGCTTTCGTCCTAAATGCAAACTCATACCTTCTAAAGGATTTGGAAGAGCGATTATTTTCTTACAGTACCAATGGTTCACACTTGAAACATTTTGTGGAACCAACTTGATCGTTAAACACTTGTATACAAATTATTGTTGTATATAGTCTTTTATTTTACCATTTTTTTTTACTTTGGTTTGTTGAGATTTCAGTTTCTGTTGTTTTATTTTTCATACTGATCAGAAATAAAGTCTAAATTAGTTTTTCCATAACAATGTCATTCTATAAGTCTTGTTGATCAATAAACAATAAGGTATGCACCGTTGTCACGATGTCCTCCTTTCAGACATTGCTGAAATTATTTTTTTCTTTCAACATTGTTGTAGGATAGTTGTTTTTGTCTTATCTCCTATTTCTGCTATCACTTTCTTCCCTCCATCCCGAGATCCAAAGAGCATATTAGAAAATTCTCCTTGAAACTTCAAGAAGCATTATATATTACATATTGATCGAATGTTATGCATACAGGACCAAACCCCCTCATACGTACCACTTTCCATAAGTTATTCCCAAAGTCTCGTCTCATTATTTCCCTTAAACCATATTCCCCCCCCCAACTTCATAATTATTATTTTTAGTAGTTTTTTCTATCATCTACTTCTATCAATTTGTGAAACCAGACATTCTGAGTTTTAAATCTGTTAGAAACAAATTTCCCTGTGGAGTCGTCAGTTTGTTGATGCCCAAAAGTGCAACGTGGGGTACCTGCATGCAAATTGGTTGCAATGCCTTATTATTTATATATAATTAATAATATACTAGATAGGTGGGACCCCATATGTGAATGATTATTACATATGCCTTGTCTCTTATGTGCTCATGTCTATTATTGCAAAAATTACTCTACATTTTTAAAGGGAACATATGTTGTTTTAATGACCATCTTGGTTATTCTGCTGCACATATATTTTGATTGGTTGGTGTAAACTCCAAGCATGGGATATATTTGGATATGGCATATTTCACTTATGAGTTGTTTTTATTTCATGGACATTGGTTAAGTTTTAAGGGTGGCAATGCTTTCCTAGAAAAAAATGGGGACATACATATTGTGTGCGAAGTGTTAAGCGTGCACATTAGGCTTGAAAAAATTATGGAAGGTGGCATATGCGACTTTGTATTGAAATTTTGATGCTATCTATAGTGGATTATGTGTTGGAGGTGTTAGTGTGCTCTTACTAGGCTATGGTTGATGTAATTAATGTAGATACGATGTGAAATTACTACACGTCGCTCTAACCCTACCTCGAGGTATCCACCCTCGCTAGGTTCGCATTTGGTTGATTGCTAGGTTGGTGATGCCTACATCTTTCTCGACCTTGGAAGAAATAATTGTGTTTTTGGTTTTCCTTGGCATTCTACATACAAGTATGAAATCTCTTACTGCTCCATCCATGAAATATAGCTATGCTCAGAATTAAATCTTAATGTTGGCTCTTGCATTCTCTTATAGACTATGTTTTTCCAAAGTTTAATGCATGTGGGTATCAATTGTGCAATGGAATTTTAATGGAGTTCCTCCATGTTGGCATTTAAGTGTTCAAGCTAATTCATAGTTGAACATTCATTTCTCTTTGAATGAATTTGTGTCCAAAATATGTGGTTGCTCTATGGCTATAACTGTTGGAAACTTTTATACCAAAGGTTGTTCGGGCTTAACTCATCTCTAGTCATTTAAATTCAAGGGTTTCTTGTCTCTGTGATATAAAATAATGGTTGTTTTCTTAATTCCATTACCCATCTATGGAATATTTGTAGCTCATGTATGTCAATTGTCTATATATATATATATGGGCATATTTGCTTGTGGTCGTCATGAGGGGTCTGTGGAGAGGTCTATGGAAAATATGTTGTGATAAGAGATGGTTAAAGTGTTATTTTTTGCAAAACTGTTGAAGTGTCCACCTTATTTCTCTCCTGACCCCAGTTCTTTTGATGAGTCACATTTTCAAACTCTGAGCTCGATGTATGTTATCAGTGGTTAATCCAACATTGGAGAGGTTGGATATTCACATATTTTTTATCATGAATCCATGGGGTCTTGTCGATTTGTTTTGTATGATGTTATATTAATAGCACCAGGTTCACTGGGTTCTGAACCCAGTCTATTACACAATAAACATTGAAAGTTGTGACACCTGCTTCATATGTTGAAGAGTTGTTGACTATGTTGTGTTCCATAGCGCGCTTAATGTGAATTACGATTTTTAGTAGTGTTGAATATCTTTGTTGACAAAATATTATAAAACAAAATAACTACGTGAATAAAGGAAATAAAAGTGTATAGTGAGAAGAGTTGTTATTTGCATTAAATCATGGGTGGTTGGTTGATTATTGACGAGATTTTTTTGGTCTATTTTAGAAAAATGTATAATGATAAGATAAGAAAACAACAGTTGCACATGAGTTTCGAACCTAGTCTGTTCACACAACAACTATTTTTTCGTTGTCTTATGTTGCGTTCTCGGCCCCATTGCGCATTGAATGTGGTATCTTTTTTCGTTGTCTTATGTTGCGTTCTCGGCCCCATTGCGCATTGAATGTGGTATCTTTTTAGCTGTTGGAATGATTCTTTGGACAATATATTATTAAAATAATTCTATGAATACAAATAAGGGGTGTGTAGTGGATAGTCTTGGAGCTTTCCTGGTGTTTTGAAATAGTTGTGTATTGGATTTAAATTATAAAATAGAGAAGTGTTTTGGCAATTACGTAGAGAAGTGTTTTGGCAATTTTGTTCTTGATGGTGATGGCATTTTTAATAAGTGTGATGGCATATTATAGAACATTAATCATTTGGCTCCCTTTCATTGTACCATTTTTCACACGTTCTAACCCCTTCACCTTCCCATATACACTTATAGCATTCCCTATTCTATTATTAAGAATTTAAAAATATTTTATTAAAATAAAATGGATTAAAATATAAGTTGGTCGATGACTGGTGTTTGAAAGTTGGTATAGATACAGTTTTGGTTACTTCTACATTTGCTTGAAAAATATTCATATATCTTGTCCCATCCATGCTACCATTTTTCATAAATTATAAGCCCCTCATCTTCCCAAAAACCCTACCACTCCCTGCTCAAATAGAAATTGATTGATGAAGTTTTAAGGTGTTAATGGATGGATTGAATGTGTTCTGTGGTGAATAATAGAGCCAACGTTTTGATTTTATTTAGGTAGAGTTTCATACATGGATTGTTAATATTTTTTCATGACATGTTTTAATATTGATTCATGATGATCTTCATTAGTAGAGGTGGTAATGACGGAGGCAATAGAGGCAAAGGAAATTGGAAGAGAGGCCATAAAAGGCCTCAGTTTTCAATTCATTTTGATGTTGACCCACAAGAATTAAATCAACTCTTTCAAGATGGGTTATTCAACTTAGTTGGCCATGGGATCCTCCAACCCCGACTTGAAATACCTCTCTTCTAAGAACATCAAAAAAAATTCGGTATTCGTGTTCCTCCTCATGTGTCAATGCAACAAGAATCACCCGCTAATGATGGTTAGAAAGAGATTTTCCAACAACTTGTTTTTCATCACCATGGTTGGCCAACTACTTCTTTTCTATTACCCCCTCCACCACTACCAAAGAATCAAATTTCCCAAGATGATCATGTTGTCTCACTCGTACAGTCATCTCATGCTAGTAAGAGGTTAAGAACCGATGTTCCCAATCCTGTACAAGATAAAGGAAAGGGAGTGTCCACTGCCTCCAAATCATCCAAATAGTCCTATAAATATGTGTCTTCACGTCTTCATCTTAAGGATGATTCTTCTCACGTTATCAATGTAATCCAACCTCAAGGTTCCAATCAGCCTAAGGCTACCATAGAAAGATCAAAAGGAGACAACAGTGAGAAGAGGCCAAATGCCTCTCACAATAAAAATGATTTTTAAATGATGATTTATGTTATTTTCTATTGAGGACAATATTTTTACTTTGACAATGTTGTGGAAAATAAACATATATCTAGGTAGGTTTTTAGGGACATCATGGATATAATACTTTTTTTGGATATGGTCATATTATATTTTGCTGATATTTAAAATATTTGATCATAATTATGAGAGCGAGAGTTACAAGGATGATATTTGTTTCAAATAATTGAGTTTTATATTTCATGTTTGATATTATTAAAGGAAATAATTGGGAGTCACAAGGGGTCCCACCTATTTAGTTATATTGTTTGTCTCAACTAATTAGTTAAGATAATTATATTTAACTAAGAAGGTAGTTGAACTACCATAACCTATTGAGAAGGAATAAAAGCTCAATGAAAGGAAGAGACAAAGGGAGGAGAATAGAAGAAGAACTACAACCATAAGGTTTTCTCTATAATAGTGAGATACTTCCCACTTTCATTCATTCTGATTTTACTAGAAGGATTAACCCTCTTGATGACAACATGGTCTTATTGAAGGCAACATGATTCAAAAACTGAATCACATCTTTCAACAACTTGTTTTAAAGGTGTATGATTTATCTTTGGCAGTCTGTGTATTCTTGTATGTTTATGAATTGAATTTCATGACTGATAAAGAATATCTTGCAGAGTCAAGTGACAACATTTTGTGGCAAGTTGATCAAGATATTTAGCTTCAATTTTCTTTTTGTTGTCAGATTATTTTTGTATGGTACCCATCAAAGGCTTCTAAATCTTACTTTTATCCCTACCCTCACAAGGGTTTGTAAAGAGAAGTCAGTTTTGTATATCATAATGAAATAAATACATAAATCAGATTACTTTTTCAAGTCTTACTTATGTGTTTTAATGATCTAGTTCATTCTTTTTCTTTTTATCTCCATGTACATATTCTTGTAATTTATGTTCACCTTCATGAAACTTTTGTTTAAGCTTATTTCTTTTCACTGTTACATTTAAATATATAAAACCATCCTTGATCCCGTGTACATTAATACATGTGGATTAAGTGATTGTCTTAAGGCTATACACCTCGGGTGACATTGCCAACTATCTTGCCTTAGCCCGACAAGATCTAAAAATACTTGAGTAAGGTTTTCCATACCTTTTCCTCAACACACCATACAACCAATAGTCCCTCAAGGTAAAATGCTCAATCTCCCATGACCACACCTCAAGAAATCACCAAAGATACAACTTTAAAAAAGCATGTAACATACCTTTTTGGTAATGTCATGAACTTTGTTGTACCTAAAAGTTGTCACAGTTGAATGTAGCCTCTCCTTAGCCTCTACAACCTGAACCACCTCTCATCCTTCAGATCTGGTAATGCCTCACATGACAAAGTTGGTTGTCTCACAGGGCCTCACTTGACAAGCTATATGAAAATCACGCAAATGCCTCACGAGATACTTAATGTCTAACCCATGGGGATGACCCTAATTAGGTTTTTCTTAGATTTTCCCGCTCTCTTTTGCAGCTATGAAACTTTGTCGTCGCTCTTCCTTTGTTGCCTCATATTTTCACAACCTTAGATATGTCAATGAGCACCTGCAATAATACTTCACAAAATAGATATTCAATGTGCTCAATAGGTGCTAATGGGAGTCTACTTATCTCTTATTTATACTTCCCAAGTTCCTTCATTTAGGGGCCATCTTCTAATTGTTTTACCGATCTTCCCTCTTCTAGGGATAACCCACTTTCTTGTTGAAACTACTTTACCCATAATTAGTAAAATCATAACTTCTTGTTGCAACTAATTTATTTTTAGTTATTTTCTTATTGCAACAAATTTACCCATAATTAACTTCTAGTTGCAACCAATTTGACTAGCAACTTCTTGATTACTTTCTAGGAACTTCTAGAATAATTGACTTCTTGTTGATCTTCTAGGGGTTTCTAGAATACTCTTGAGGGTCTTCCAACTTCACAAAGCCATTTCTCCTCAATCGTGAGGAACCATGTGATGTACCACATATCACTGGAAATGGAATGACGTGTAATATCCATATACAATAGTATTACCTGCAATTACATTGTCCTTCATGTCTGTATTCCTTGATCAACTTTAGGTTCCTTAACCAAACCTCTGGGGCTATCGAAATTTGATACCAAACTTTCTTCAAGGGTTGACATCAATGAAAATCAACCCAATCAATCAACAATAAATTGTTGCAAGTGGCCACGTTAATTGGGGTCGTGGATGTTTCCCCATAGGTGTTTTACCACATAAAAACCTCGTTGTGTTGATATTTTATCTAATTTTGTGAATGGTTATTGAAGATATTCATCCTCTATTGGAATACATATGTTTTCTAACACTCAGGCCATAAATGTTTCCCCACAAGGTTTTTACCACATAAAAACATCAATGTGTGATGAAGTGCAGGGTCCAGGCCCTAGATTGAATATAATAAAACAACAAAACCTTTAGACATTGACCCTTTCAGCATCACCTGCAATTAATGAATTCTCACTCGAGGCATCTAGAGGGGCTGTAGGAACCAAGTTTTTGCAATGTTGAGGGGAACTGAGGCATTCACCATGTCCATATTATGCATATCCATTCAACTACTGTGTGCGCGATTTCCATTACTTAACATTTAAATATCATGAAAATTACCATGTGCACGAAATTACTCCACATATATTCATTCATATATCATTACCTTAAGTGTGCAGAATATATCAATGACATATTCACGATACTAACCAATTATTATCATTTTGTAGTAAAATAGATCTAAACTAACCATTCATTAGAAACATAACATACATAGACAAGACATCAAGGAACAAGGTTTTAACATGGCTCATCCCAACTAGGCTACGTCCACAATGATTGGCTTCTTATTCATTCATTCATAATCATTATTACAACTGCGCATTACGCTTACCAAAAATAAGTATCGGATAATCATTACCCAGACCTTCCTAAGTCATTTTTTTTGTAGTGCGAGCCTATCTCCCAAAAATTCAGTCATAACTCAAACCCTCCTTCTATTCTCTTTGAATGTATCTAAAATCTTATAAAAAATGTCAATCTAAAAAAAAATGACTCTTTCTATCCAAAAAAACAATACACTTTATGGCTTTGCAATAATGCTAAGCTCGTTAGAGAAGAGTTACAAAGTGGACATAATGTCCAAAAAATCCAACAATATATAACCATTTTCCATCTTTTACGTGTCGCTTCGCTGCTTTTCCTTATTACGCATGATTTGACTACGAAAAATGCACACCTACCATACTCTCTAGTCCATCTTATAACTACCTTTTATTCTTTGAATTGTTATGACACAAATCCCAAGAGTTAACTAAAACTTATCCAAAACGCTTGTCCAACAAGCCCCCAACAATGACCTATGGATCGTCCAAAGCCACTCAGGACTTCTTCTAATTCATCATGAACTTCTCGAATTTTTCCCTTGTTGTTGTGGAATTATCCCTTACCTCTATCTCCTTCTGCAAAATTATGTCTATTGTTTCGACAGTAATCTAAGCCTTCAATTTCTTGACACCTTCTTCCACTGCCTATTTGACCAGGCCTTGAGTGGTTTCTAACTCCACTCTCACCCTATAGGCTTATTCTTGCAATATCTAAATATTTTTTGCATGATCCTACTTCTCTGCACTTAGCTAATTCATTTTTGAATATAGCTTCATGTTCTCATCCATTATTGTTACCACCTCTTGTGGAGGTAATATACTCATTACTTCTTTGAACTTATTCAGCTTGTCTTGCGCAACTTGTATCTTCTAGATAATCTCCTATAGTTCAACGTCTTCAGTTAGTTGTGTCCATATGAACGTGATTTTTACATAGAGCTTAGAACATTCTACCTCTATATTCTTGATGTTCTTCACAACTAGGGTCACTGTATGCTCCCTTTTCTCCTTTTCCTCTAATGGAGTACTCAATGTCATGCATACTTCTAAGTCGATTATATGTGCTCGAAAGCCCTAAATGGATTCGCTTATCTTTGTTACTTATTCTTCAACTGGGGCCTTTGTCTTTGTTTGAGCCTCTAGGATTTATTTTTATACCTTCTCGAGTGTCTGTTGCATCCTTTCTACCTTTTGCGTGGCCTCATCCCGCTCCTTCTTGATTTTTTTTTATTCCATATCCAAGGCTACACTCTCTGTCGTAACCTTAACTAGCTCATTAGATATATTCTTTGCATATGATTTCATCTCTTTCATCATACTTGTCTGCAATTCTCGTAATACATCTGTCGATAGTTGTGATACCACTAAGTCAATATGACCTAGTTTCCTTGTTTTTTCCTGCATCTCTATTGTGGGGAACTCTACTTCCCCTGGTGATAACTTGACCAATTGGAGTTAACTTTCTACCTCTAGTGACTGAGAGGTTGTTGGCCTCACCTCCCCATTATTTTTATTACTTGGTATTTGTTCATCCTCTTCCTGGCACGTTGGCGCAATCTTTGTTGCTTCTAACAATTGGCACAACTCAGTCATTTTCTCCTACATCTTCCTATGCATATCTTCCTACTGGTGTGTCACACATTGAAACACATCATCTGTGACTTCTTTAACTTGGTCACCTATCCTTTTGAATTCATCTTCTATGAGTGATTACACAATTTTTTCTTTTGTAGCTTTCATTTTCTTATGTTGCGGGACTGCTAGCCCCATATCTACTTTTTTTTCACTTCTCCCCCATACATGGGATTTTTTTCTATGGTGTGCCTTCTGCATCATTTCCTCTTCCCTATTCTTCACCTTCTTTTGCATCATCATCTATGTCTTGGATTGGTGGGTGTTATTTCTTTGGATGCTCTATACCTGGCATTGGGATCTTCCAATCATCATCCCAATCTTCCATAATGTGCCCCATCTCTTCCTTAGTTAACTAGATTGTATGTGTTGACCACCTGTTGTGGTATTTGCAATGTTTTCTGAATACTAAGCATAATGGTTTCCTTGTAAATATTAAATGCAACATTATTTTCCATCTATCACGCCTCTTCACAATGGATTAAGAACCATTTGAGAAAAAATGTCTCCCAGTTCATCTGGATGCCCTCAATGCAATTTTCCATTGTTGTTATCACTGCTACTAGGATTTGATATTTCTGACACTTTCTTAACAATTTACTAGCAAGTACTTGTTTCGCAAACCTCATCATCAGGTCACATATGCTTTCCACATATAAATCACATTGTCCTATGAATGTATGAATTTCTCCTTCATTCTCTTTGTAGATCCTTACTGTTTTTCTTGTCTAAAAATATGAGTGAAGGATCCTCACCTTGTGATGATAATACAGTGATATTCACAATCAATTATGTGTCAATTGACACTGGGTTATTGAGCCATAAGTATCCTTCGTGTACACAACTCAATAACATACTCATGCAGTTATTAATATATACGCTCCTTTCGAAGTGTGGTATGTCAAATAAGTTCAAAATGACATATTTCTGCAACCCTATTGCCCATATCTCTAGGTAGAGAGAGAGATCATGATAGGGAGTAAGATCCTGATCTTAGAAATCGAGATCAAAACCTCCATGATCTAGAGGAAGAACCATATGCTTGGGATAGAGATGCTCGTGGTGTATATCCATATATTTGAGAGTGATACTCAGTAGCTTCTATTCGTGAGCAAGACCCAGACCTTCATGATCCAGACCGCAACATAGTGCATGTGAGTCTAATTCTTGTGGTAGAGAGATAAAAATATCCATACAACCTTCGTGATCTAGATCTATACCTAGCAGCATTCCTAGGTGCATACCTAGACCCAGCCACATACCTAGATAAAGACCTTTATTATAAGGTTTAGAGTTTCATGCTCGTGAGTCATAGTCTGATACTCGTATTTTTTATCTTCATGATCGGGATTCTATTCCATATGTTCTGGATGAAGCTCTAGGTCGCCAGGTCTTGGTTATTGAGAGATAGAGTCTTACCATAGTGATCGTGCTTTGGAGTCTAATGCTCATGGTCATGATATGGATAAAGATTCCAATGTTCTGGATGATCCATATACTAAAGATACAGTGGTGGCTTATCCAACTTATCCACTACCAACATCAGTAATAGAAGCAAAGGCATAAGCTAGGACAAGCACAATAAAGGTCAGGGACAAGATCTATGGAGTTATGTTTTATCTCTGATATGGATGGATGGCAGGTTAATTCTTTATTTATTTAGCGGTAGAATTTGATGAAACTTATTTATTTCAATGCTGAAGGGGCTTATTGGTTGTCTTTATATTGATTCATTCCCCTAAAAAAACAGTTGGGAAGAATAAAAAGTACTATGCCGAATAGAAAATAGAGTATTATTCTATCAATAATAAAGGCCAAGGAGATATTGCCAGTTTCTCCTTTTATACCCCGAGAAAGCCCAGAAAGTAGATAGTTATTATTGTTTTTATACTTACTATAAGGATATCCTGAATTCCTTACTCAAGACTTGACTGATCGGGGGGGGGAAATTTTTTTAATGGAGTGGAAATTTCATCCAAAGAATCATCCTACGGATTGGTACGAAACACGGTTTCAAGATGGCCAACTTCTGAGGGGAAGCAGAAACGTATGTCTTACTTCAAAAAACTTGGGTCTATTTTTATTTGGTTGATTTACAAGACTAAGAAAGAAAAAGGGGGGTGAAACCTACCTATACAAGCAGGTATTGAAGGAATCATATAGTAGAATAAAAATGAAATGAAAGAGAGGAATTTATTGCTTGTCCGCATCAGGAAAGGAAGTGCAAGAAAGATCTCAAATGTAGTGGAGAGGAAAATTTTCTTAAGTTCCTATGATTCTTGTAGTTCCTGTGACCAGGGCCGACGATTAAAATTTTTGGGGCTATTGGCCTTAAAAGTGACTATTTGGTAGGGAGGTAGTTCTTAATTAAGAGGGTAAGGGTAACAAACCGAATGGAGTTAGGTTTTTTTGTAGGGATGGATACTGGCATAATATAATGGATAAAGATATTAGAATGGATAGTAGCTCGGAAGAAAGAAAGGAAAACAACTTGTCATGGTCATCAGATCAGAGGAGAGTAGTCAAGTGGGAGGAGAGACACGGGCCTTGGTTTGAATCACTTTTATTTCTCGAATGGATGGAGGGAGGGGTATCTGGTTGGGCAGGAAGGCAGGCAGGTGGTATTATATATAATGTGATAGATAGATAGATAGATAGAGAAATATGTTATATTATCCAAAGATAACCCTTGGTCTTTAGGGAAGAGAGATAATTTAGAATTTTATTAGAGAGAAGAGATAAGTAGGCAGAGGGAGGAAATGTCTTGTTTTTCACCAAGCCCCCACCCCAATCCGGGTCTATGGTCCCACAAAGCCTAAAGGGAAATCTTTAGCTTTAATCACCTACATTCTTACCTGCCCACAACACTTTCCCAAATTGAATGAACTACATGTCATATATATATTATGTACCTTAGCACGCCCTTAATCTTATATTACATAGCTCCTTAGATTTGTTTATGGATGGATATCTATTTCTTGCTTAGCTAAGGAAATATGCTTGAACAAAGTGATGAAGGGTTGGGCTAACAAGTCCATAGCGCCTTTAACCCGAACAACAAAGTGAAGTCACCTTCCTTTTACGCAGGGTTGTGCTGACCTAAACAAAGTGAACAAAGGTACTAGAACAAAGTTAGGAACTAAACTACCTAACCAAGAACAATCACCTCTATCAGTCAGAGTAAGATTGTGCAGTTAGTCAGAGAGAGATATAATTCAGTCAGAGAATATAATGCATTCAGAGAAGGCAATGAAGTCAATAAGGTAAGGCATAACGTATTGAAAGCTCGTGGTTTGGGTATGGTGGGACTCAAACCGGTTTCCCGATCGATGCTCCACAAACTGAGCTACCCTATGTTATTCCCATAATAGCTATTATTTTATGCCAACTACCCCCCACCATAGCCAAACCAGATAACATCTTCCTAACCCCTTATATTCAATGAAGTATTTACCTGAAAAAAATGAAAAAGGAGT
Source organism: Picea sitchensis (assembly GCA_010110895.2). Taxonomy (NCBI): domain Eukaryota; kingdom Viridiplantae; phylum Streptophyta; class Pinopsida; order Pinales; family Pinaceae; genus Picea; species Picea sitchensis. Next base: position 1,995 of record SNQJ01S0152748.1, on the reverse strand, counting down.
AATAGATCAGTACTAACAATAGAAAAGGGAGGGAAGCAAAAGAATGAACACAACTCCTTAAACATATATGATATTTTCTCTCTGATTCTACCCCTGCTATCCCTGCTATAAATAGGTAGGCCACCTCACCCTCCTAAATTCGGGTGAGTTTTTTAAATTAAAGGACTAAAGAATCACACGGAATCAATTGTCTTCCTTAGCTGCAACTGAACCTATGACGTAATTTATGCATTTTTAGCACTAAATATGGGGGCACTCAACAACAAATCTCCCTTTACTTTCTATTGGGGACTCGTATAGCCTTCCTGACAACCATAAAGCTCATATTATCTATTATGACCACGAAGGTATGGATCTATATTACAAACAATATAATCAGAAGCATTAGAATCCTTGTCCCTAGTATCATAATTTGAATACCTATCACGAGCATCAAGAACTAAAACTATTGTATTTGGGTATGTATCTACTAGTGTTATTATCTTAGCTCTATCCTCTGCCTTTACCTATGCTACTAGTATTAATACTAGTACTATTACTATTACTACTTATCTAGTCTTTACTCTAGGTGCATATTGATCTCAATCATGATCTATATCTACCTTATTTTCCCTAGCCTCTTACTTTGATACTTATGCTTATGCATGTGCTATGGGTGGTCGTGGAACTGTATCTACTACTAGTGTTGTTGTATGCTTTATATCTTGACCTAATGGATTTATAACCAGCTAGGATGCTACTTATTCAACTTCTATATATTTACCTGGTCCAAGGTAAGCTAGTGAAACAATTGCTTAACCAATGGCCGACTCTGGACCTAGTACCGAGTGAAGGGAAACTACAAATGGGTCTCAATACGGAACTAGAACTCCAACTAGGTATTTGTATTGATCTAACTATGGTAAGTAGAAGAAATAGTCTAATCAATAGGCTCTACCCTAGCCTATGCTACTACCATCTATGCTCTATGTAACCTATTCTTCTTATGCTACTAGATCTAGATTTAGGGATGATAGATCAATAATAAAATAAACAACATCAACTAGAATTGCATAAACTACTACTACTATTGGTGTTGATCATACTATTTCTTAAGCTATTGCATAACCAACTGCTAGTCTGACTTCAATGGATGGATATTCTATATATATAATGTTATATTTACTACCTATGGATCTACTACTATAGTGACCTCTACTTCTCTTGTTGGTCCATCAATGGCCTATGCCTCTATTGCTACTATAGGATATGAAACAACTATAACTGCTACTGGACCTGTAGGATCTGGAATTGGATATGTGTATGTTACTATTGCTTATGTTGTTAGCTATGGATCTATCTTTGCTATTAATGCTATAGTTATTACTTTGACCTCTCTCTCTCTCTCTCTCTCTCTCTCTCTCGGATCTATCTTTGCTATTAATGCTATTACTTTGACTTCTATATATATATATATATAATGTGGTAAGCCGTGCTATTGATTCTAGTTCTCGATATGGAAGGTCTAAGTGGAGATTTGATCTACATCGAGGCTATAATAAATATGTTGTCTCTAAGGAGGCACCAATTGCAGGAGAGGCCACATCTAAGGTAGCACCAGTTTAAGCATTTTACCACCCATCAAACTCTGCATCCGAGCAAGGAGCACTAGGACCACGATAGGCAAAGAACACAACAACAAGGGAAAAGGTAGGTGCCATTCCTTCGTCTTTAAGTGTACCATCTTACCACCAACAACATAGGCTTATTGATCCTAAAACCGTTAGTAGATCCAACAATTTATTTGGAACCACTAGCAACCTTTCCTATTCTAGGCGCAAATGTTTATCCATATGAAGATGTAAAGCCAGTTTGAGTTTATATTGAAGTTGATATGTCACCATCATAGAAAACAACTCTGCTAGTCCCAGCTTCCTTGCCAGCACCCTGACCAGTAGAAGCAACATCAATGGGAGAATTATCCGAGAAAGAAGTAGCTAAGATAGAAACAAAGGC
>SNQJ01S0152747.1:0-14692 GCA_010110895.2 Picea sitchensis | reverse complement strand
TTTCCTTTTTGACATTTTTATGGGCATATTTTTCGATCAATTTTTTCCGAAAGATTTGAGTGATTAAGTCTATATAATTTCAGTGCCAAGATTTTTCAGGGTGGTGAATCCATTTATGCATTCAAAAATGCAATTTAAACAACATAAAACAATCATTTAACCAAGATCTATTTCATCGGATCCCGATGAAAAAGTTAAAAAATTCAAATTTTTATACAAGCCATCTTAGTTGTGGTTTATGATTTAGAAAAATCACTTGCATTGATTTAATGCAACCAAAACTGCATTGATTTAAGTGATGATACAATAAAAATGATTTGCATAATCAAGTAGTTTTATTCGTTTTAAAAATGATACAACATAAAACAATAGGGTGCATTCATTTCGGTGCTAATGATATAACATAAAACAATAGGGTTCATTGATTTCAGTGATAATGATATAACATAAAATAATGTGGTGCATTGATTTAAATGACAATGCTATTAAAAATGATTCAGTGCATTAATTAATTGAAGAAATCATACGAAGAAAATTAATCCTCTATATTGACTTCAACTATGAGATACATGCAATGATCAAGTGAAATGAGTTTGGCAATAATGTAGTGAAAACAAATTTCAAAACATATATTATAAGTTGAAGTCGTGTACATTGTTTGGTTATGTGTGATTTATCTATTAGTATTTGCACATTAACATAATTATAATATCAAGATATAAAAAATGTGAAAAGTGTATCAATTAATTAATACACTTTCAGTGTATTAATTAATTGAAGAAATAATACAAAGTAAATTAACACGATGATAAATAATTTACAGTAATTAGAGTAGTTGTATTTATTTGAACAATGATATAGCATAAAACAATAGGGTGCATTGAATTCACTGATAATACTATGAAAAATGATTTAGTGCATTAATTAATTGACAAAATAATACTAAGAAAATTAATCATCCATATTGATTTTAAGTGTGAGATACAACAAATCATCAACAGAAATGTGAGATACATTATATGTGATTTATGTATTAATATTTTCACATTAAAACAATTATAATATTAAGATATATAAAATGTGAAAAAGTGCTCAAATGCAGTTGAAATGTGTTCCTCCTACAAGAATAATATAATATTGAGTAAATAAGAAAGAGAAAGTTTTAAGAGAACTATCTTAGTTGTGCTCTCTTATTTAGAACAATTAATTGGATTTATTTAATGAAAAAAAAATGCATTGATATAAGTGATAATACAATAAAAAATGATTTATCATAATCAAGTAGGTTTATTCATGTTAACATAAAATAATAAGAGGTGTATTGATTTTAATGATAATAATAGAATATAAAACAATAAGGTGCATTGATGTAAGTGATAATACTATGAAAAATGACTACCAAATAAATTAATCCTCAATATTGATTTCAATGCTGAGATACAACAAATCATCAAGTGAAATGAATTTAGGGTGAAAACAAATTTCAAAACAGATATTATGAGTTGAAGGTGCTTCGCTAGATATGGCCCTCTTATAGCAATTTATTGATTTACCTTTCAATTTCTATACATTCGTTTGGGTTGAGTCGATAAGTTCTGGACTTTGTGAAGGACCTATCATACATTCAATGGAGTGTTAAGTTAGTCATTGTGGAGGCAATCTGACGCCACGCCCGCACTCCTCGAAGCACGACCTCTCTCCTCAGGACCTTCTTTCTCTTCGACCCGAAGAACCTCAAGGCTCTTCTATTTCCCCTTCGGGAAATCTGCACCCACAGTTCTCTTCGCACGACTCCTCTTCCCTTTCTATCGAGGAATCGGAACTTCATGGCTTCGCGAGTTCGCGATCTATCTTTGGGTCCTCAAATTCCCAAGACCCGAGATGTCAGTCAACGCTGACTTCCTCCCTCCTTGTCGGGACGTTTTTCCTATCGCGTCCTCGTCACTCGCGACACCAAACACTTGCATTTCTAACCTCCGATACGTGATGTGCTGAAACGTCGAACCTCGTGATCTCGCTTCCTCCCTACTTTTCTAATCGCAATGTCAATTAACTCCTATGTTAGATCCCGATCCTTGAGACGGCAAAACGTCGATATCTCATGTCACCTGCCACGTCACCCTGTTGTGGCCCACACTACTTTAGTAACCCTGGGACTTTTCTTCTCACAGTATCGCGATTCCCGTGATTAAGTCCTTGACTCTTTTCTCGAGAAACCCCGATGGGCGATCTCGCGATGGATCCAAAAGCCCTATCTGGCTTGAATCAACGGCTTGGTCTGTCCTGAGCTTAACCTTCTTTTCTCTTGCTCGTCAACCTTCCTGCAATTCCAACCTATCCAACAACCCATGGAGCTTCACGAGATCTCCTTGGAGGGATTCGACCGTCTGCCCTTCTTTACGCAACCCACAAACATGAAGTATCTCTCCACGAGACTCGTTCTCCTGCGTGCAAGTCTTCGACGCCTGCTCGAACGCTTCGATGTACAACTTCTCTGTGAAATCCTTCGGCGAATTCAAATGCCTATTCCTCTTGAGCCCGTCCTCGACTTCTCAAGTCCCTTTGAGAACTTCTTGCGCGCACTCTTTGCGGAAAATCTTCAACAACACCTAAGTATTGAAGGCACCCGACTCTGCGCATTCCTGCAGCAACAGTCTTTCGATACTTTGCTCAGAATTGCAACTCTGAGACTTTTTCCTTGGCCTGCGCACTCCTTGCATGGCACTGTGCCTAACTGCACCTTCGAAGAAATGAGAACAAAAGTTATCTCTAATTGAACCCTTCTGTCAATGCACTCCTTGCAGACAATTCGACTGCACTCCTTGCAGGAATTCTCTGGTTCAAATTAGAGAAACAATTGAAACTAATTCCTACTTCATTCCAGACTTCAATTCAACCATGAAATCACATATACAGCATATAAAAACAAATGTATGACAGGAAACAAACATTCATGAGCATAACCTCAATACACAGAGAAACAACACGAACCATGAGTTTGAATCAAAGCTTTCTTCTATTAATTCAATATCTGTACATGGGTGTTCTTCATACAGTTCTCTGCATGCTCTCTCTTCTTGCTCCTGTTTGATAATAATACAATGATACAATGAGGGTGTCTATATACGTTTTCCCTCTTGGACTCTAAAACTATCAAATCTACAATTAAATTCCTATCTACCAGCATTAACTAAAATAAATGTCGTCTATCTACCTAAGGACGAGAGCTTAAAGGCTCAAGGTCCATTACAATATACAAAGTGCGCTTCATTAAATTCAAACATTAATGTTTGTGAAAAAATTCCCAAAGTGTTTTCAAAACTTCTGTGCTGTCTTATCCAGCTGTCTCTGCTTGATGTGTTGGCTCGCTTGATGAGTTGGCGATGCTCCTGCATCATACTCCTTGGCTTGAAAACTTTCATGGGCTCCTATCCATGAGCTCCTGCATGGTCTGTCCATGTTTCTGTATCACTGCTTCAGTTTCCTAGCTGGCATCTTCTACTGGGTGATTCTTCCATTTGACCAGATACTCAAAGTATTCTTTCCTTCTGGTCCTTTTTCCCACTCTCTTATCCAGTATGCATTCCATCTGTGGCTTTTCTGCTACTGGTAATTGTTTCATCCACTAAAATTATGGTTGTTTATCACTTCCTGCTTCTGCTTCCTCAGCCCTATATGGATATAAGTCTGAGACATTTAATTTCAGATATATTCCGATACCATCCGGCAATTCAATTTCATACGCATTCTCTCCAAATTTCTTCAGGACTCTGCAAGGTCCGATTTTCTTCATTTTGAGCTTGTTGTATGTTCCCCTTGGGAACCTTTCCTTCCTCAGATGTGCCAGAACTAGATCACCAACTTCAAACTGAAGTTGTCTTCGATGTTGATCCTCTCTGCTCTTGTACTCCTGATTTGAATCTTGCAATTGCTACTTCACTCTGCTGTGAAGTTCCTTTATTGGCTCAGCGAATTCCTCTGCGCTAGCACTGCTAGTCGCAGTCTGTTCTGAATCTCGCAATTCAGAAACTCCTCTCAGCTGCCTGCCTTATACAATCTCAAATGGACTTTTGCCTGTACTTCGATTCACTGAATCGTTGTACGCAAACTCTGCCTGTGGAAATATGTTATCCCAGTTGCTATGGTGCTCTGTCACCAAGCTTCTCAGCAAGTCTCCCAGACTTCTGTTGACCACTTCTGTTTGTCCATCTGTCTGAGGATGATAAGCATGACTAAATGCCAAGTTAGTTCCTATATTCTTCCATAAGGTCCTCCAAAAATGCCCTATGAATTTCGTGTCCCTGTCCGAAACAATACTTTTCGGCAATCCATGGAGTCGAATGACCTCCTTGAAAAACAAATTCGCGATGTGGGTCACATCGCTGGTTTTCTGGCATGGAATAAACTATGCCATCTTCGAAAATCTGTCCACCACCACAAAGATTGAATCTACCCCTCTTTGTGTCCTTGGAAAACCCAGTACAAAATCCATGCTTATCGCTTCCCATGGTCTCTCTGGTATGGGCAATGGATGATAAAACCCTGCATTATGCTTCCTTCCCTTCAAATGTTTACAAACTCTACACCTGTCAACGAACCTCTTGATGATGCAGGAGCATCGCTCACTCATCAAGCGAGCCAACACATCAAGCGGAAAATAGCTGGATAAGCCAGCGCACATTTTGGAAATACTTTGGGAAGTTGTTGCGCTGCTCTTTAATGAAGGCATTTATAAAGAAGCACACTTGTATTGTAAAGGGGACCTTGAGCCTTTAATCTCTCATCCTTAATAGATAAGAAGGCATTTAATAGATTTAATGATGTTAGATAGGAATTAAATTGTAGATTTGATAGTTGTAGAATTCGAGAGGGAGAACGGATATAGACACCCTCCTTTGTACAATTGTATTATTATTGAAGCATTCTGAAGAGAGAGAAGCAGAGAAGTGTATGAAGAACCTCCATGTACATATATTGAATTAATAGGAAAGCTTTGATTCAATTCCATGGTTGTGTTATTCTCTATGTGTGTTGTTGATATTATGCTCATGAATGTTTGCTTCTTGTTATGCACTTGCTTTTATATGTTGTGTATGTGATTTCATGATTGATTTGAAATCTGAGAGAAGGAATGAATGAGTTTCAATTGTTTATCTAAGTGAGCCAGAGAATTCCTTCAAGGTGTGCAGTTGAATTTGTCCGCAAGGAGTGCGTGACTACAGGGTTTACTTAGAGATAGCTTTTGTTCTCATCTCAGAAGTGCAGATTTGGCACCAGATCCGTGCAAGGCATGCACAGGATGGAAGAAGTCTCAGAGTTGCGATTCTGAGAAAAGGAATTTGGACTGCTGCTGTAGGTGAGTGCGCAGAGTCGAAGAAACTTCAACACTTAGTCGTGTTCGAAGAATTGCCGCAAGGAGTGCGTGCGATAAGTCCTCACAAAGACTTGTGAAGAAAGGATAAGCTCAAGAGGGATAGGCCTATATAGTTCACTGGAGGATAATTTCAGTGTCGCTGTGGAAAGCCCGAGAGAATCTCCACAGGTTGGCGAGTGGTCGAACAAGTTCTCCCAGAGAGCGCATTTCATTCACTCGTAGAAGATAGCAGAAGAAGGATGGATGGTTGAAATCCCCTGGAGAGATTTCACGAGAAGCCGAGGACCATTAGATCTTGCAAAGTTGCAAGGAGTTTAAAGGCACGAACATTCATAGGTTCGAAGATCAGGAGGAAGTAGGGTCGTCGATCGGGGTTCATAGGAACCATATGATTTGCACGTGCCATCGCATATCGGCATATCGTGAGTTAGAGCACCAAACTGCAGGGGCGGGAGTAGCGATATCGCGAAGAGAGATATCCCGATAGAATTACAACCGTAGATCGAGGAGACGCGTGTCAAGAAATCCCGAAGACTCGGGGTTTCAGAGAATCGAGGTTCTTGATGACAAAGAACGCTTGTAGGTTGGATTCGCGATCCGTGAAATCCTGAGGTGACGTGGTAGTGTGGGACCCCGAAAGCTAGTGGAATACAGGTGGCATTGTATTAGAATATCAGCATATCGGGGCTTGGAATTTGGAAACTCAGAGTGTCGATATCGCGAGTAGCGATATCCCGATAGGGAAAACTCCGATAGTCGAAGAAGAGAAAGTCAACGGTTCACCCATATCGGGTTTCGGTGAATCGTAAAGAAAGAAACACGCGAGTATAGAATCCGCGATATCGCGAATTCCGATTTCCCGACTGTTAAAGGAGATCATTGGAGAGTGTTGTGGGTGAAGAATTCCCGAGAGGAATTAGAGGAGCATTCACGCTCTTCGGGCCAAAGTAAGAGAAGGTCATGGTGATCGCGGACGTGCTGGCGGAGCGTTGGCGTCAAGTGGTATCAGAGCGAGAATATCTTTTCTTTCTGCAGAAGAGAAGAGGATTCATTATGCCACCCAGAAGAGAAAGGCAGTCACCTGGTCCGGAGGACAGGGATGCACGAAGAAGAGGTAGGCCGGCAGGAAATCCAGAAATGGAGCGCCAAATGAGAGATCTTCGAGCAAGGCTTGAAGAGATGGAGACAACGCAAAGACGCGGAGCAGGTGCTGGGGATCTTAGTGACTCCGAGGTTGAAGAGGAAGCTGGACATGCAGAAGAAGTCACAGCAGAGGATGCATCAACCGAGCGGTTGATCAAAGGCATCGCCAAGATGGGTGCAAAGGAGAAAATGGATATTCCAGTTTACGAGGGAAGCCTGGATGCAAAAGAGTTGTTGGATTGGATCCGAGCTCTTGACACCTACTTCAATTATGAGGATATCGAAGAGGACAAGAAGGTCAAACATGTTGTCACCTGGTTGAAGGGGCATGCGGCCTTATGGTGGGACGAGCTTCAAGAAGACAGACGTTCCAAGGGGAAACAGAAGATCAAAAGCTGGAATCGAATGATCACGAAGATGAAAGCGAAGTTCATCCCGAGAGATTACCAGATCACTCTGTTCAGGCAAATGCAGAACCTGAGACAGAAGTTGATGACGGTGAAAGAGTACACCGAAGAATTTTATAAGATCAATATTCGAGCAGGTCATCAGGAGAGCGATGATGAAAAGGTGGCTAGATACCTGAATGGTTTAAGATACGACATTTAGGATGAGTTAAGCATGGTAACCATCAGGAAGGTGGAGGATGCATACCAAATGTCTCTGAAAGCCGAGGAGAAGATGAGCCATAAGCAAGGTCAGCGAGGGCGAGGCAGGAGTCAGCCCAGAGGCAAGGCAGTTTCCCAGGAGAAATTCCAGAAGCCCAAGGAGGAGTGGAAAAGACCTCAGGGTAAGGTTGAGAGAGGTGGAACCTCACAACAGAGGCAACCATATGTTGACCTGATAGGACAACAGATTGATCAATGAGGTGATTATGCTAACGCAAATACTCTTCCTTGTACTAGAAGTCGAGGTAGAGGAAGAGGAGGAGTAATCACATGTTTTACATGTGGAAAGAATGGGCACAAGTCATTCGAGTGTCCAGAGAAGAGGAAGGATACAAGAGAAGCTCACATCATAGAAGCGCAGGGGTGTGATGCTAAGAATGAAGATGCAGACAGTGGAAGATCGCTTGGGATGCATAAAGTTCTCTTAACACCCGAGAAGGAGGTGGAGGACACAACTCAGAGGAGAAGACTGTTCAGGACAGCTTGCACATCCAAGGATAGGAAATGCAAAGTTATTGTGGACAGCGGAAGCACCGACAACCTCGTTTCATCCGAGATGGTAGAAAAGTTGGAGCTGGAAACAACTAAGCACCCGAGTCCATATACAGTCTCATGGTTACAAAAAGGACACCAGGTAAGTGTCACTAAACAATGCTTGGTTGAATTCAAGATAGGAAATTATAAGGATAAAATTATGTGTGATGTCATTCCCATGGATGTATGTCATTTGTTATTGGGTAGACCATGGCAGTATGACAGAAATGTGGTTCACGATGGAAGGATGAACACATACACCCTGGAGAAGGATGGGATAACACATAGGTTACTTCCGATAAAGGATAAAGAAATAAAACTGGAAGTAAACAACACAATACTTCTCATGAGTGGGAAGGAACTTCTCACATAAATGGAGAAGAAGGAAGATCCACAATTCTTTGTGGTCAGGAAACCAAGAATTGTCCTGACTAGCACAAGAGTGGACGACTTGCCAGATGAGATTCAGGAACTGCTCGGAGAATTTGTTGATATCATCGTGGACGAATTACCTCATTCGTTTCCACCGATGAGAAGTGTAAGTCACCACATAGACCTCATACCAGGAGCTAGTTTACCGAACAAGGTAGTGTACAGGTTGACGCCACAAGAAAATGAGGAGGTCAAGAATCAAGTCCAGGATTTTTTGGACAAAGGATTGGTCAGGGAGAGCCTGAGTCCATGTGTTGTTCCAACAGTGCTAAGTTCGAAGAAATATGGAGGCTGGAGAATGTGTATAGACTCCAGAGCGATCAACAAGATTACCATCAGGTACAGATTTCCACTGCCGAGAATGGATGATCTGATGGATTGCCTGAGTGGGGAAAATTATTTTTCAAAGATTGATCTGAAAAGCGGATATTATCATATTCGCATGAGAGAGGGTGATGAATGGAAGACAACATTCAAGACAAACGAAGTTTTGTACGAATGGTTGGTCATGCCGTTTGGTTTGACAAACGCATCGAGCACATTCATGAGGCTGATGAATGAAGTCCTGCGGGAATTCATCGGGAAATTTGTCATTGTATATCTGGATGACATATTGATCTTCAGTAAGACAAAGGCTGAACATTTGAAACATTTGGCCATTGTGATGAGGAAGCTACATCAGGAGAAGCTGTTGATAAATATGAAGAAATCTTCATTTATGCAGACAGAGCTCATTTATTTGGGTTTTGTTATATCGGCGAATGAGTTGAAGATGGATCCAGAGAAGGTGGAAGTGATAAAGAATTGGCCATCACCCAGAAATGTTTTTGAGGTGAGAAGTTTCCATGGTTTAGATAGTTTCTACCAGAAGTTCATAGGGAATTTCAGTGGAATTAGCGCAACAATGATGGACACCGTGAAAAAACGACATAAAATTTTTCATTGGACAGCAGAGGCTGAGAAGAGCTTCAACCTGTTAAAGCGGAAGATCACAGAGCAACCAGTGTTAGTGTTGCCATACTTTCAGAAAACATTTCAAGTGAAATGTGATGCTAGTGGATGTGCCGTAGGTGGGGTATTGAGTCAGGATGATAGGCCAGTAGCATATTTCAGCGAGAATCTAGATGAAGCAAAGATGAAATACTCCACGTATGATAAAAAGTTTTATGCCATCATACATGCATTGAAGAAGTGGAGGCATTACTTAATACCCAAGGAATTTGTTCTGTACAACGATAATCATGCATTGCAGTTTGTGAGTCAACAGGAGAAGTTGAACCATAAGCATGCAAAATTTGTAGAGTACATGCAGAATTTCATGTTTGTGATCAAACACATTTCAGGGACTGCTAACAAAGTGGCTGATGCTTTGAGCAGGAAATGCTTGTTGTTGTAGGAGTTCAGAGTCAAGACGTTGGGTTTTGAAAATCTGAAGGACATGTACACTGGAGATGCAAACTTTGGAGAAGCTTATGAAGTAGCTGAGAATCCCGTTCTCAGAGATCGGAGCCCATGGATAGACTACATGATCCAGGAGGGATTGCTATTCAGAGGTAATCAACTGTGCATTCCGAATTGCTCCATGAGGGAGAACCTATTGAAAGAGAAACACAGTGGTGGGTTAGTAGGTCATTTTGGACACGACAAGACATTCACAAAGCTGAGCGAATCGTATTTTTGGTCGGGCATGCGAGCATATGTCAAAAGGTTTGTTGATAGATGCAGGATTTGTCAGCATTCAAAAGGTAGAAAGCAGAACGTCGGTTTTTATCAGCCGTTGCCCATACCTGAGAGGCCATGGGAGGTAGTTAGCATGGATTTTGTGTTGGGTTTGCCGAGGACGCAAAGGGGAGTTGATTCCATATTTTTCGTGGTGGACAGGTTTTCGAAGATGGCACATTTTATTCCATGTCAAAATACTAGCGATGCGACCCACATCGCAAACTTGTTTTTCAAAGAGGTTGTTAGACTTCATGGGTTGCCATGAAGCATTGTATCGGACAATGACACCAAATTCATAGGTCATTTTTGGAGGACGCTATGGAAGAAGCTAGGGACTAATTTGGCTTTTAGTTCAGCTTACCATCTGTAGACAGACGGACAGACCGAGGTGGTCAACAAAAGTCTTGGAGACTTACTAAGGAGTTTGGTGACAGAACACGACAGTAGCTGGGACAACATATTTCCACAGGCAGAGTTTGCGTACAATGATTCTATGAATAGGAGTACAGGAAAAAGCCCATTCTAGATTGTGTATGGGACACAACCGAGGGGAGTTTCTGAACTTAGAGAGTCAGAACAGGCTGCAACTAGCAGTGCTAGTGCAAAGGAATTCGCTGAGGCGATGCAAGAACTTCACAGTCAGGTGAAGCAATGACTGATAGACTCGAATCAGGAGTACAAGCGCAGAGCCGATCAGCGGAAGAGACAACTTCAGTTTGAATTTGGTGATATGGTTTTGGTGCACTTAAGGAAGGAAAGGTTCCCAAGGGGAACATATAACAAGTTGAATATGAAAAAAATCAGACCATGCAGAGTCCTGAAGAAATTTGGGGAAAATGCTTACGAGATTGAGTTGCCGGATGGCATCGGGATATCTACGATATTTAATGTTTCGGATTTATACCCATACAGGGCTGGAGAAGCAGAAACTGGAACTGAGGAACTAGTGATCGAGTGGCAGAAGAAATTACCAGTTGCAGAAAAGCCACAGATGGAGTGTATACTGGACAAACGAGTGGGAAGGAAAACTAGGCGGAAGCAGTATTTTGAGTACCTGGTAAAATAGAAGAACCACCCAGTAGAAGATGCTAGCTGGGAGACTGAAGCAATGATTCAGAAGCATGGATGGACCGTGCAGGAGCTCATGGACAGGAGCCCATGAAAGTTTTCAGGCCGAGGAGTATGATGCAGGAGCATCGCTCAATCATCATGCGAGCCAACACATCAAGCGGAAAACAACTGGATAAGACAACGCACATTTTGGAAATACTTTGGGAAGTTGTTGCCGCCGCTCTTTAATGAAGGCATTTATAAAGAGGCGCACTTGTATTGTAAAGGGGACCTTGAGCCTTTAAGCTCTCGTCCTTAATAGATAAGAAGGCATTTAATAGATTTAATGATGTTAGATAGGAATTAAATTGTAGATTTGATAGTTGTAGAATTCGAGAGGGAGAACAAATATAGACACCGTCCTTTGTACAATTGTATTATTACTGAAGCATTATGAAGAGAGAGCAGCAGAGAAGTGTATGAAGAACCTCCATGTGCATATATTGAATTAATAGGAAAGCTTTGATTCAATTCCATGGTTGTGTTATTCTCTGTGTGTGTTGTTGATATTATGCTCATGAATGTTTTCTTCTTGTTATGCACTTTCTTTTATATGTTGTGTATGTGATTTCATGATTGATTTGAAATCTGAGAGAAGGAATGAATGAGTTTCAATTGTTTCTCTAAGTGAGCCAGCGAATTCCTACAAGGTGTGCAGTTGAATTTGTCCGCAAGGAGTGCGTGACTGCAGGGTTTACCTAGAGATAGCTTTTGTTCTCATCTCAGAAGTGAAGATTTGGCACCAGAGCCATGCAAGGCGTGCGCAGGATGGAAGAAGTCTCAGAGTTTCGATTCTGAGAAAAGGAATTTGGACTGCTGCTGCAGGTGAGTGCGCAGAGTTGAAGAAACTTCAACACTTAGTCGTGTTTGAAGAATCACCGCAAGGAGTGTGTGTGATAAGTCCTCACAAAGACTTGTGAAGCAAGGATAAGCTCAGGAGGGATAGGCCTATATAGTTCACTGGAGAAGAATTTTAGTGTCGCTGTGGAAAGCCCGAGAGAAGCTCCACAGGTTGGCAAGTGGTCGAACAAGTTCTCCCAGAGAGCGCGCTTCATTCACTCGCAGAAGATAGCAGAAGAAGGATGGACGGTTGAAATCCCCTGGAGAGATTTCATGAGAAGCCGAGGACCATTAGATCTTGCAAAGATGCAAGGAGTTTAAAGGCGTGAACATTCATAGGTTCGGAGCTCAGGAGGAAGTAGGTTTGTCGATCGGGGTTCAGAGGAACCATCAAATTTTCACGTGCCATCGCATATCGGCATATCGCGAGTTAGAGCACCAAGCTGCAGGAGCGAGAGTAGCGATATCGCGAAGAGCAATATCCCGATAGAATTACAACGGTAGATCGAGGGGACGCGTGTCAAGAAATCCCAAAGACTCGGGGTTTCGGAGAATCGGGGTTCTCGACGACAGAGAACGCTTGTAGGTTGGATTCGTGATCCGCGAAATCCCGAGGTGAAGTGGTAGTCTGGGACCCCGGAAGCTAGTGGAATACAGGTGGCATTGTATCGGAAGATCGACATATCGAGGCTCGGAGTTTGGAAACTCAGAGTGTCGATATCGCGAGTAGCAATATCCCGATAGGGAAAACTCTGATAGTCGAAGAAGATAAAGTCAACGGTTGACCCATATCGGGTTTCGGTGAATCATAAAGAAAGAAACACGCGAGTATAGAATCCGCGATATCGTGAATTCCGATTTCCCGACTGTTAAAGGAGATCATTGGAGAGTGTTGTGGGTGAATAATTCCCAATAGGAATTAGAGGAGCGTTCACGCTCTTCGGGCCAAAGTAAGAGACGGTCTTGGTGATCACGGATGTGCTGGCAAAGCATTGGCGTCACTTGACATCTTCTCACATCCTTGGCCAAAAATATGCTTCGCTCAGCTTTGCAAATGTCTTGTCGTGGCCGAAATGTCCTACTAAGCCACCATTGTGCTTCTCTTTCAACAAATTCTCCCTCATGGAGCAATTTGGAATACAAATTTGATTGCCTCTGAACAACAATCCTTCCTGGATCATATAATCTATCCACGGACTTCGATCTCTGAGAACTGGATTCTCAGTTGCTTCATATGCCTCTACAAAATCTGCATCTCCTGCATACATGTCCCTAAGATTTTCAAAACCCAATGTCTTGACTCAGAACTCCTGCAACAAGAGACACTTTCTGCTCAAAGAATCAACTACTTTGTTAGCAATACCTGAAATGTGTTTAATTACAAATGTAAAATTTTGCATATACTCTACCCATTTAGCATGTTTCTTATTCAACTTCTCTTGTTGACTCATAAACTGTAATGCATGATTATCACTGTACAATACGAATTCCTTCGGGATCAAGTAATGCCTCCATTTCTTCAGCGCATGTATGATAGCATAAAATTCTTTATCATATGTGGAGTATTTCAGTTTCGCTTCATCCAACTTCTCACTGAAATATGCAACTGGTCTGTCTTCTTGACTCAAGACCGCTCCAATGGCATATACGCTTGCGTCACATTTCACCTGAAATGTCTTCTGGAAATCCGGTAACACCAACACTAGTCGTTCCGTGATCTTCCTCTTCAACAGATTGAAGCTTTTCTCAGCCTCTGTTGTCCAATGAAAAGACTTATGTTGCTTCTTGACTGTGTCCATCATCGCTGCGCTAATCCCAATGAAATTCCTGATGAACTTTCGGTAGAAACTAGCCAAACCATGAAAACTTCTCACCTTGAAAATATTTCTCGGTGATGGCCAATTCTTAATCACTTCTACCTTATCCGGATCCATCCTCAACTCATTTTCCGCAATAACAAAACCCAAATAAATGAGCTTTGTCTTCATGAACGAGCACTTCTTCATGTTGATCAACAACTTCTCTTGCTGTAGCTTCCTCATCACGATGGCCAAATGCTTCAGGTGTTCAGCCTCTAATTTACTGTAAATCAGTATGTCATCCAAATAAACAATGAAAAATTTCCCGATGAATTCCCTCAGGACTTCATTCATCAACCTCATAAATGTACTCGGTGCATTTGTCAAGCCAAACGGCATGACTATCCATTCATACAACCCTTCATTGGTTTTGAAGGTTGTTTTCCATTCATCGCCTTCCCTCATGCGAATCTGATGATATCCGCTTTTCAAATCAATCTTTGAAAAATACTTTTCCCCACTCAGGAAATCCATCAGATCATCCATTCTCGGAAATGGAAACCTGTACCTAATGGTTATCTTATTTATCGCTCTTGAATCAGTGCACATTCTCTAGCCTCCATCCTTCTTTGGACTAAGTACTATCGGAAAAGCACATGGTCTTAAACTTTCCCTGACTAATCCTTTATCCAACAACTCCTGCACCTGCCTCTTAACCTCCTCATTTTCTTACGACGTCAACCTATACGCGGCTTTGTTTGGAANAAAACTAGCTCCTGGTATGAGGTCTATATGGTGACTCACACTTCTCATTGGTGGCAACGAACAAGGTAATTCATCCACTATGATGTCAGCGAACTCTCCCAGCAGTTCCTGAATCTCATCTGGTAAGTCATCCACTCTTGTGCTAGTCAGAACAATTCTCGGCTTTCTGACCATAAAGAATTGTGGATCTTCTTTCTTCTCCATCTCTATGATAAGTTCCTTCCCACTCATGAGAAGTATTGTGTTGCTCACTTATGGCTTCACCTCCTTATCCTTTATCGGAAGCAACTTGGGTGTCCTTCCAT
>SNQJ01S0152746.1:0-22871 GCA_010110895.2 Picea sitchensis | reverse complement strand
ACCCTTCTTTGGGGACTGGAATATGGGCAGACCTTGTACTGACAATATCTCCATGATTTCTGCTCCAATTTCCATGAAAGTTCAATCTGTAACATTTTGAAATGCCTTCTCCCTAATACAACCAGTCTCACGCCATTTAGATTTTCCAAACAAGATCATGCCCAGTTTACCAAGCCATGCTATTTTTAGTCATTTCTCAAAGAGAAAACTTTTACAGACTGTAACTCCTGGTTTATTGGACAAATAATTTGAATTTTAGACCTACAACAGCTTTAGGATATCTTCTTTCAGTTGAATCAGATTGCAGTTAATTTGAATCTTGATATCAAAAGACATGCACAATTTACTGCAACTGGCTTTGCTTGTTTTCCATGACTGGACTTGAACCCCAACTTGCACAAGCTGTATCTCCTAGACCCCCACACTAAATCTGTGGAATTTTAAATAGATATACTTTTAGACATTTCTTTCCAAAAGCTTAAGAGGCACACAATTTGGATATCACCATCAGAAGTTATAGCTCCAGGACTGAAGGATAATCCTTGAAGGTGTCAGTCCGGGAATTGTTTGCTCATATACCACTTGTTATATTCAAATTACCTGAAACAATGCAATAAACACTGAATACTACTTGTTATGATATTTCATATAACACCACTCCAATAATCTGTGAAATGGTGGATGGAAATATTCTTAAGATGGCATTTTGAGGGGGCAAACCTTCCAATTACAATAAAGAGATACACAACATGATACCCTTGTCCATGAATCTCCTTACCCTACATATAGAAGAAGATATTAGGGTTAGATATTCCCATATTATCTCTCTAGGCTGACATGTGCTGGAGGAGGGTGGGTGCTGCTGATCTTAAAAAGAGAACGTAGAAGAACGGGCGGAGAGGAGGTAAGAACCTTTACTACTAGGAGAGTAATGAAGATAATAATAGGAATAACAGTTAGGGCCATAACGTATAAAGAGGCATGCCATTTTGAAATGTGTTATCACAACATGTGAAGGAAATATCATTTTGCACTGTGTCATACCTCCATCTCCATTGATACATGTATATGTGAGTAGAATGCAATCTGAACAAGAGCTTAATGGTATTCTCCGATGTATGTCACTATGATTGTTCTTTTCCTCTCTTTTGTATTGTGCATTGCTTTGGGTTTTTAAGCGTTTTTGCATTGCTAGCTACGCAGATCTTTATCTGCTTTTGTTAACATCACTATACGAGCTGCTTTTGCACTCCCACTATGTATCTACACTCGATGTACTTTTTTAGTCCCATTCACCTAATTATTGTGGTCATTCGTCAGACATTAATAAATTATCATATCTTAACTTATCTAATTTATTAAAGTCAACGACACATATCATTTACTATATTTCGTTGACATTACTCTAAAACTGTAATTTGGGTGAATCCAATGTTTAACAATGAAGGCTTTTGTACAAGTAATTCTTATAGTTTTAGAGAGGCAGTGGTTGAAGTGTCAAGGAGCTGAATAAAATCAATCTAGTATCAATGGCTATACCATTCCTATTGTCCTTGATTTCTCTGAAGATACCTGTAATCTTAGATATGTCCTGTTTTTGTGATTGGTTTGATAGAATTATAATTGACAAAATGGATCTTTGCATTTCTATTGACATGTGGATTGTTTGTTAAGGTATTTCTTTTGTTTGGAGTGATATTTTATGGAATGCATTTAGATTGTTCCATAGGTTTCTTTTATCATTTGTTGGGCTGTTGTTTTCTGTAGTTGTATAAAATTATCTTGATGTTTTAATTAAGGTCTGTATGTGTAGTTTTTTAACAGCTCTTTTATATGTAACTTATATCTTTAGTCTAAAAATTGATTCTCTATGTGTCACTTCTTTTTACTACAGATGGACTCAAAGCTTCCAATGGACATATTTGAAACTGTAATGCAGTTAGCAATTGAGGGTTGCAAAGCAATAGTTCGCTACATCCAAGATGTAAGCTCCTAATGCTAAATTTTGTATGTTCCAGTTTCAATTTTGCAATGTTTGTGTTAATGTTTATGCCATTATTATAGTTCTTTGCATTTCAATAGATAAGAGCATCATAAGAACAAGATCACTGAGAAATACACATTCACAAGAGACACAACATTTATCCTGGGAAACCCTCTAGGGGAAGAAAACCCAGAAGAGTAATAACATTTATCCTCCGGGAAACCCTCTAGGGGAAGAAAACCCAAATAAAAACTTTCTTATCATAAATTGTTACAATGTTCAAGAGATAATTCAAACCACTACAGATAGTCCTCCAAGATATAAAAAGGCACCTTTCTTCTCCTCTCCAACTAGTAATTGCAGCTTGGCTCCCCATAAGAGAATGAGCAAGTGGAGTGTATCTTAGAAGTGAGGCGCAAGCCTCCTATATATACAAAACTAACACATGTGAAAGGTCACAACTAGAAAGGCCGACCTCTCACTCTGGATAGGTAAACCCACCTTTACCCTAATTCTAGGTCTCAGCCCACAACTCAAGCAATGACTTTACTTGCCTATTATTAATTGTCCCATGACCAACCTGCTGTGATTCTGGTCCCAATATACTTGATCACATGATTAATCCATCAGGATTAATCATACATAAAATAACAATAATATTAAAGAATACTTTCTCGCAGCTTATATTATTTCAACACCCCTAACAAGAAGTGTGTCTTCAACGCACTTTGCAGAGGTCAACGCTGGCACCGGAGGACATCATTAATATCTACCCTGGAAACATTGGCTAAAGCATATTTACGAAATACTCCAAGTTTTCTTACAAAACATTATCATTTTTTGAAAGAATGCCATCATCATCTCCATAAAAATATATTAGTAAAAATGATACCTCATCATCGACTAGGGCTGTAGTACATCAATACTACACTGGCTCAATGTCACAAATGTTAAGCCGGTAGCCTGTCGGGCCACATCTTGCTTTACTGCCTGGCATCAGAATCTAGGTCGAAGCAAGGAATCATCTTGCTTTTACGTCTAACAACAAGGTCAAGCAAGGAATAAACACTTCATCATCTCGCTTCTATCATTTTAACAATCCTTCAGGGTCGGGTTTAGGAATCATCTTGTTTAACGCTCAATGTCTATAACGGGCGCGGAATGCATCAACATCTCACGCCCTAACAACGAGGTTAGAATACAGGAATCATCTTGCTTTATGTCTACCAACTAGGCCAGAAGCAACGAACACACACATAATCTTTTACGCCTAGTCAGGCATAAGTAGTTGACCATCTTGTTTTCACGCCTAACAACGAAAGAAGCAAAGAACACACAACGCCATGCTTTAAGTCTAAATGAGAATGGTAATGACCACCTTGCCATAATGCCCAATAATAGCTGCAGGTTCCAAGCGCTGGAACACACAACGCCATGTTTATGTCTAACAAATGGTGGTCAAGCACTGACTCATCTTGCTTTACTGCCTACCAACGCAGGCTCTGCTAAGGAAAATATATATACTCCCCTCTTTAGGGAGGGTCCTTTCGACTATACTCAAGCTTATCTCAAAGTGTTCAAACTTTACACAAGATAGAGGCTCTTGTCAACATCGCCTCAGCGTAAATTTACATGCAAATGCAGGAGCCTACCCTCCTGGAAGATATCAAGACCCTAGACAGATCTAGGGCCCCTGCACTCCTCGGGTATGGTCCGAACCAATTGATAAAGACCTCTAGACAGCTAGCCTAGGGCCCCTCGGACTAGGTCCAGTGCACCATGCCCTCAGAAGGGAAGTCTTGGTCCGGGACCAAGCATTTGAAGACCCAGAGGCGGTCTAGGGGCCTCCTGATCAAGTCTCAGGTAACCTATGTTCAGATGGAAGTCTGGTCCGGGACTGCGACTTGAAGAATCCCTAGATATAAATGAAATTTGACCTGGTCTGTGCACCATGCCTCCTGGGTATTGGAAGTCTTGGTCCGGGACCAAGCATTTGAAGACCCTAGATATACCTAGGCCCCCTGGACTGGGTCTAGTGTAACCATGCCTGCGGTATGGAAGTCTTGGTCTGGGACCAAGCATCTAAAGACCCCGGGAGGAGAATGTATCTCCTGGATCTGATCTGTGGTAACCATGCCCTGGCATGGAAGTCTGGTCCGGGACCCTCAAGCATTTCAGCAACTGATATGTCTGTGGTCTCCTCGGATCGGACTCAGGGTAAATCACTGTATGGAAGTCTTGGTCCGGGGACCAAGTATTTCCAGCACCTAGATATTCTAGGCCCTGGACCCAGCCAGTGGGTACTCCATGTGGCATGGAAGTCTTGGTCCGGGACTGGCATTTAAAGACCCCAGATATATCTAGGGGCCCCCCTGGACTGGGTTCAGGGTAACCATGCCTCGGGCATGGAAGTCTTGGTCCCAATCAAGCATTTAAAGACCCTAGATATATCTAGGGCCCCTGGACTGGTCCAGGGTGCCTGTGCCCGCATGGGTTGATCCTTGGTTTCTGACCTTTGTGTAAAACTTGATGGTACATAACCTCCTTGAAGAAGGACATAACAAAAAGAGGGATAAAGTCCCACATGCGACATGTAATAGGTTCACCATGATTTGGAAGGAATGAGTAATGCCACCTTGTTAACCCTCTCTGCCCTTGGTTGATTGTCTTGGGGTCCTTGTTGATTCATTGGGATTTTTAAATTGGCTAGGCTTGTAAACCCTCCTTAAACTTTAAATAAGCCAATTGACTCTGCTTCATTTGGTTTATTAGGCTATGCTCAGTTAAATATTGATTGGCACACGTTTAAATTGTTAATTTAAACATATGACTTTTATTGTAAACCTAACCTCAGCTCCTTAAGCTACCCTAACCAACCCTAACCTAGTCTTTCTACTATTAATAACCCCTCCTCCTTCACTCCATACCTGTTCGGTGGATGGTGCTGGAGACAAAGCTCGCTACTTCCTTCGCATCAAGGTTGGTCTTTCCGCAGATCTCAAGGTGCTACCGTTCTCAGGTTGGAATGGCTCTTTGTCGCCCACCCTTTCTTGTTTGTCACGTGGTGGTAATTAAGGGAGTATCGGATCCTTCTACCGCCGCAGCTCGCATTCCCCGAAATGAGGTCTCCTCGCGGTGTCACTACTGTGTGCTAGTGTGTGGTTTGGCTCTTGATCTCGCTAGGTGAGGGGAGCTGCACCTATTCATAGCTTTAGTGGTTGGTCGTCATTCATATGTATGTCACCGTGCAAATAACTCTTTAATCGGTCAGACAGGGTTTCACCGACCTGAGGTGCCATGCCGTCCCGGCTGTGATGTAAGTTTATTTGTCGAGAAATGCCACCAGAGACTACATTGGTACGGAGAATTGCCATCACTGTAGACTACATTGGTACCCACTTCATGGTTTGGACCCTCTCCTCCTCGAATGGTCAAGCTCTTTGTCCTTGATGAGCTATGTCTACTATTAAACAAGGGTTTACTTACAGCCTTCGAGTTCAGATTTGAGTTTTCGGCAAGTCTTGGCTGAAAGGGTTTGGTTTTGTTTTATTTCAAAGGACTCTTAAGCTTGGCGGGATTGTAAGTTCTTCATTTCTTTGGTTTATAGACTGGGCCAAAAGCAGATCCATGAACTCAATTTATCCTGAGCATATCACAAATGGTTCCAAATCCCTCTTGGTTATTGTTTCTCCTTCTGAGGTAAGTACCGCCAGTGGTAATGTAAGGTTTGGTTTTCCTGTTCTATCTTCCTTGAATTTGATCTGATTACATAAGTGTTTATTATGGCAAGCATTGTATAGATCTTCAGAGATGTTAATTATGAAATGATTAGACAAGAGCTATTAACCTATCTCTTCAAATCTGGATGTTATCCTTCATATAACTATCTATTTCAGTTTAATCATTCCAAGAACCACATCGTGATAAGATCAGATCTTAGGTATGTATTTTATGCCTTTTAGTTTCATATACCGCTTCATCTTATTACCGGTTGGATCTCGAAGGCCGAATTTCTCGGCCTGGCTATTTATAGATCTTAGTCTTAGATCTAAGTTATAGATCTGAGTTGTTTTAGATCTGAGGTTAGTTTTCTGGATCTAGGTTAATCTCCACATGTGTTCTTAATTGTTCTCTTCAAGCTGTTATTATCTTATATAGATCCATCTCATATATGCTTTACCTTTGATTAAACTCCAAATCTAAGTTGTTTTGTTTTGAATTTTTAAAAGAGTTCTCCTTTCTGCAAATTTACCCTATTCTAACATGGTATCAGAACTATGGACGTGAAGAAGCTCAAAAAGAAGCCTTGAGCCCACGTAGACCCTTCACTAGGGTATTGCCTTGCGACGTGAGATGCTGGAAAAGGGGAGTTTAAATCTCCTGGGCCATAAAAGAGTACTGATCTGCCGAAGAGGTCACAGCAGCTGTTACAGCAACAACTTGTTGAGTTGCAATGAATGTCTTCCTTATATAACAACAATTTAAATGAATTTCCTGCAGATGAAAGGGGTCTTAGAAAGACTGTACAGGTAAATATCCTTTTGTTAAATTGCTATACATTTTGAGTTTTCGCCTTCACTTTTATGTTCCCTATAGATAGATATCTATTCCTTGTAATTCAAGCAGTTCATTGAGCCAAAGCTTCTTAAGACCTAGAAAACATTGGCTCTTCAATAACATTGTATGCCAGGAATCACAAACCTTATTAAGTGGAACCATAGGATGTAAGATTTTTACAGCGAGACAGAAACCTGGAAGTTTGCTGAAGTCTTTAAGCGCATCAAAAGTGGGATTAGGGTAAAACTTTGAGTTTTCCCCGCAAGTCGATTTTACTAGTGCCTCAGAATGGCTAGATGCAAAGATTCCACACACTCTCCGTGTCAAGGAAGGGAGGTTCTAGGGAATAGTAGAATAGGTTCCACAGTGGAAGAAGTCCCATGCTTGATTTCTAGCATGTCCAGCTTTGATGTATCAGGAAGATCCACATTTTATTCTAGAGGTCTCTCACTAGATAACGGCCGATCAGAATTAATTGACTGATTCAGTTGAGAGAAGGTAAGAAGGGGACTGATGAAAATTGCCAAAGAAAACCATCATTTGTAGATGATAGGTGATAATCTGGTTTTTGAGTAATTTGAAGTATGATTTGAAAATGTTTTCAATCATATAAATCTCTTTAGTCTTGAAACTTGTATAGGTTCCTTGTCTAATTGCTTCACTGTGTAAAGCAAGTTAATCCATGCTAATCGTGACATATGTACTAAAGCTATGATTTTTTCTGAAGCAGGTTGTACTCCCCTAAGTTTAAAATTTAGACTATAAGAGGTTAACCATGTTGCTCTGAAGGTGTCCTTACTTCAGCAGCACAGTAGTACACAACAGTCTCCCTTCGACAAGAGAAGTGTACTTACTCTGTATCAGTCTTGTTCTGTGTACAGGAAGGTTGAAGGCACTGTCAAGGGCAACATTAGATTGTATTGAGATTCTTAGATTGTGAAATTGACAGCACCTTATCCATACTCATGTCTTATGTTAAACAAGTTTTTAGAACTCCTAATCTCATTACATTTATGGAAATGTTTTGGTACTCTAGTCACTTTTTGACATATTTGCTTATGGATGAGTATGCACAGAACTGTAAGTTATTTGATCCTGGACAAATTTGTTTTAAGTCAAGTAGGCATGATGCATAAGCTCATAGAACCAAGCAGTCTGAAATACCCCTATTCCAAAAGTTAAGACACCCGCCTTAATCGGGGATTACACGAGCAAACTGACAGAGGAGGGTGCATTTCTGACTCAGAGGGGAGGCCTCCTCTAATATGGGTTAGTCATTGCCAACCATGATCTGCCACCTTAATAGAATCTACATTCTAATGGGCCTCTTTGAGAGGAAACCAAAATTTTGATGCCAAGAAATTCTTTTTGTAAAGGGAAGTTTAAAAAGCCCTCTAGCACCTAAAGGCACTCTGCACAGTAGCGTGAAACTAATGCGGTACTGGGTCTCTAGTTGACATAAATCAATTCTGATTCAAACTTCCTATATTGAAATAAGGAAGGTTACTGAAACAACAAAGAATGATGGAGGATATATATTTAGACCTATGATCTATGATAAGATCCTTAATTTCATCAGGAGCCTTTTGTCACTTTTCTTGTTTTGGATACTTAATCTGACAGATGTTAAACTTGTTTTAACTGTGAAGTAAAATAAGAAGCTATCCATGAAAAGAACCCCATGGATTATAACTCTGAGAGCTCAATAAGAGGGAGCTTGAAATGTAAGACTTGGATCTTTCACATTAATGAGCTTGAAGTTTTTGACAAATCGTGAGGAGACTTCCCTCTCGTGACAAATATGAAATCGATATGTTTCGGGTAGCTTTGACTCGATAAAATGCAAACATGAGCACATAAATGATCTCTAATTTAAAGAATCTACTAGATCAGGCCACAAGCTCTGTATCCAAAAGTTCTCAAGCTAACCATGGTGATCGGGGCTGATTTATCCCATATATGAGAACAGATCCGTATACTGTAAGTGCTCTCACGTCATATGTGCTCCTGACAAATCTTGCTTTATATTTCAATACTTCCATTGCATGATGTTTTATTTTGAAGAGCCATTTTGATGATACCACATCCTTACTTTTGGTTCCAAACTATTTCCCATAATGAGCCTTCTTTTATTGGTTTTCCTCCTCATTATGGCATTCCTCTTGCCCATTCCCTTCTTTGAAATTTGGCCTCTTTCAAAGCACATGTAGGTTCCTCATCAAGTAGATTGTACATGAAAGTCGCGGTAACTGAGGTTCTGCTTTGGTCTTAATTGCCTCATGGTTCCTCTCGAAATTCATACTTTCCATCTTGAATAAGTTCTCTCGCTCAAGCTGGCTTTTTATGGGAGAAGGCTTTCTCCGAGGGAGGTTCTTGAACTTCAAGTATATCATGTTCTTTCAGAGTTCCCTCATCGGGAAGTTACTTACTTCCCTTGCTGTGTTCTCAAGTACTGGGAACTTCCTCACGGACTAGTCTTGGGATTGACAAAGTTCCCTTCATACATTTCTTCAAGCTAACATCTTCTAGATTTTTCATACATTTCTTCATCAAAGGTCACGTCCTGCTGATCTCAATATGGCAGAGACCAGGTATGTAGATCCTGAAAGCCTTGGATACCTCACCAGATCCCTAATATGTCTCCCTTCTTTCCTGGTTCCAACTTACTTTTCTCTTTCAAAAGATAAGGAATAAACATCGATAGCCAAATATTTTGAGATGGTTTACCTTTGGCTTCTCTCCTAAGTGAACACTTCTTCTCGGGTCTTGAACCCAAGTGCACTATAAGATAGTCTGTTCTGCACATAAAAACCTGCCATTGTCGCTTTCTCAAGATAAGACATAGAAGATCTCGACTGCGGGAGTCATGGTCTTCTATTAACTTCATAATTGTTCTGTTTCTTCCTTTCTAGCCTAAACCATGCTTGTTGAGGATTATAGGGAGGTAAGTTCCCTCTCATCCCAACATCTCTGTAGAGGTTTACGAACTCCTTTGAGGTATATCTCCTCCATTATCTAACTCAGTATCTTAATCTTTCTGAAAGATTCTCTATCAAGGCTTTGAATTCCCTTTGAATTTACTGGACACTTCATCTTAGATTTTAAGAAATATATCCGTGTCTCACGAATAGTCATCAATAAATGATACATAGTATACATACCCACTAATGGAGAGGATGATGGCATTGGGTCACACATATCTGAATGAATGAGTTCCACCCTTCACTTTGTCCCTCTTTGAAAAGTGGTTCTTGATGTTCTTCTCATATTAATCCATTGTGACATGCCTTCTGATCAATCTTGAGTTCTGTAAACCCGTGATACTTTGTGCATATGTAAGGTAGCTTTTCCTTGTATTACGTGGGCCAATCTTCATGCCAAAGTTCTGTGGCTGAGTTTTCAAATGGTATGGGTCATGGCGTCATGAGATCCTCTCACTTGTATAAGCCATTTTCTTCACTTCCCATGACGATTTCTTCATTTAAGGTTTTTCCTTTAGTCTACATAAGAACTTCTCCATCTACAAACTCTATAGCTCTTCTTTATCTAAAGATGATATGAGAGGTTCTTTTAAGTCCTACATAGAGTAATGGCCCTTCATTGTTATTGGAGTCAATCTAGCTTGTAGTTTGATTCTCCCATTTCCCTTGATGGGATATTCATAATCATCTCCAAAAGTTACTTTCTCGAAACTTTCTTTTCTCAAATACAAGAGAGTATTTTTTCTTACTTGTCATATGTTTTGATGCACCACCATCAATGAGCCATGTGTCCTCCAGGTGATACAGATCCTAAAAGAGCTAAGATTAAGACATGGTACTTAATCATCTTAATAGGTGGTTCTTAATCTTCGGCAATATGAGCATGTTGCCTTTAGCTCTCTTGTACTCTTCTTCTTCTCTCATCGATTAATTATTCGCCCAGGTCCCATCTTATCACAATGATAGCAATTTATAGATGAGAGATCCTGCCCTCATGTCCACCTTCCCAAACTTCGAACTGGCCCGGCTGTTTAAATCGCTGATAGCCGCTATTTCCCTCAG
This sequence comes from Picea sitchensis, assembly GCA_010110895.2. Lineage (NCBI taxonomy): Eukaryota > Viridiplantae > Streptophyta > Pinopsida > Pinales > Pinaceae > Picea > Picea sitchensis. The sequence continues at coordinate 12,287 of SNQJ01S0152746.1, read as the reverse complement.
ACTCCCCTGCAAGTAGGCTCTTCCTGCCATAGCCAGTCTGACCGCCATCCCTGCTTAGTAGTGCTCACCGTCACCCCGGCCCTCTCCAAGTACCCTTCATAGCCCCCCAACCCCAGCCACACCACCATTGCCATCCCATGCCAAGGCATCACTAGGCCCATGGCTCAACACCGCCTCTGCATGGCACCCAACCGCTTTCAACGGTTCTCATTTCCAGATCCATGTTCATCTTGAATCATCCTCCATCTCGGTATCTTCCAACGGAGTCTGGACCAACCTTCATCGATGTTCTTCCTCCGCTAGTCTTGCTCAGGAGTTCATTCTCCTCCACGCCCCCTGCCATGCCAGACCAAGTGCCTGACGAACCTGTCTTATTCCTAGTTCCACAAGTCCCACGCCTTCCACATTCTCAAAGCCTCCACTCTCTCGGCACCCCTGCCAGCCTCCTAATCTGACTCCAACTCCCTATACCTCCTACCTGCCACCATGCCCTCTCTAGTTTCTCAACAAGCTTTGGTGGCTTGGGTGCGTGACATCTTGTAATTTGAGGCTACGCAAAAATGACCAAAATTGAAAATATTCTTAAAATCAAATTTGACCTTTACCAGAGGTGCTTGGTTGAGGCGAAAGGGTTCGCGTCCTTAGATCCGAAAATCCACTTTTACCCCGGCCAACTGATCTCAGATTTTTGACCAGCTTTTGGTACTTCAGTACTTTTGTACTTTTGGTGGAAACTAGGGTTTCACTTCCCGAGATCTCAAATGCATTGAAAAGGTGTGTTTAGGTGCCAAATTGATCCTTGGGGAGGGCTTAACTTTCTAGGGTGTTTAGGGAGTTGAAAAGAGTTACTTTGCAAAACCCTACCTGGTGTGTACTAAGCAACAAAGGATGTTTTTCCTCTTGCAAATTGTGCTTGCTTGGTCAAGCTCTGACACCATGCTAATGTTTATGCCATTATTATAGCTCTTTGCATTTCAATAGATAAGAGCATCATAAGAACAAGATCACCGAAATACACATTCACAAGAGACACAACATTGGTCCTGGGAAACCTCTGTGAGGGAAGAAAACCCAGCAAAACTTCCTTATCATAAATTGCTAATACAATGTTCAAGAGATAACTCAAAACCAATACAGATAGTCCCTTCCAAGAGATGCGTCACTCTTATTCTCCTCTCCAACCTGAAATTGCAAAATTGCCTCATAAGAGAGAATGAGTCAAGTGAGTTGTGAGATAAAGTGAGGCGCTAGCCTCCTATATATACAGGACTGGCACGTGTGAAAGGGTTTCACTGGCAGGGCCGACTTCTCACTCTGGGTGGGTAAACCCACCTTTAATTTAATTCTGGGTCTCAATAATAACTGTTGGGGTCGACTTCTTATTCTGCCTATTACAATTGTCCGATGACCAATCCGCAAAAGGGGATTTGGTCCTAATACAATTATCGACATGATTAATCCATAATGGGGATTAATGATAATAATAAAATAACAATAATATTAAGAATACTCTTCGCAGTTACACTATTTCAACTGTTTGAATGCTTATGTGATTGTTAGGGCGCTTGCAATTAAAATGTGCCTTAAATTGATTAAAATACATGTCAAATGTGCCTGGGATACTTCCTGCTGAATCTAGTTCTAGCATAACTAGTAGTCATGGGAACAAGTATGATAATATTAAATTACAGATGTTTGGCCTTTGTCACTCTGAGAAATTCTAGATATGATGCTTGTATTTTGGATGGTGGAGTTTGAATTTGATCTTGAAGGGGCAAACTGTTCCAAATACCCGTTGTAGATAGAATTTCCATTTCTGTAGCTTACATATAGGGCTCAGGAGCATTTCAGGGATATAGAAAAAATGCTTGAGAAGGTTCTTTTCTTCTATATGGAAACAAGTGAATCTCAAACTATACCCGTGGGTGCATCTGAAATAGACACAACCAATTTTCTGCGGGAAATTAAGTTCAGGGGCCAACTTTTTAAAATGCAAAGAGTGCCTTCATAAGTTGTCCAGTGCACTTCTTGCATACACCGGAAGTCTGTCTGTTGAGATCTTGGTACCTTTCTAACATGGCACTGCCTTTTCACTCCCAAATCTTCCCCAATGATTGGATGGGAGTTGAATGCACTTTCTTTTGATTATTGTGGCATGAAGGTTTCCTTTTTAATATAATTTTGACGGATGTTGTGGTATGGCAGTTGTACCATTTCTTATTTAATGTTTATATCCTTTTCAGAATGTTTTTACGATGGTGTTTCTTGCCTTGCAGTTTGGAAGGACCTTCATAAGCTTGTATGCCCATTATTTCATTTTGTTTTGGAAAAACATGTGGCCTAGCAGGACTATAAGTTGGTCTTTCTTTGATTGGCTCAAGTGTTCTTTTGCCTTCAACATGAGACAAACTTTATAGATTATTAAAGGATCATGAAGGACATTGAAGTGATGTTGAAGCAAGAAATAATTGAAGTAATAAACGTAAAGCCAGAGATTGTTATCAACCAAAAGACTAAAGTTGATTGATGTTACAATCCAAGGGTTGCCAAGAGGGAATAAATTTCTCCAAGGTTTTGTTGAAGAAAACAATAGACCCAAGACGAATTACTTGCAAACATTTCCAATTATGTTGTATTTTGAGCTCTAGAGAAAGGTTCTAAGCAATGATATCTCTTTGTACCTTGTAATGGAAGAGTTGGTGCTTATTTAGGTATCCAATGAAGTGGTTATTGGCATTCTTTTAGGGCCCATGGCCAATTGTATTCAAATGTTAAGATCAAAATCCACATATGAACATGTGAGTTAGTTAGAAACTCATTTGTTAGGTTAGTTCTAGAAGATTCACCAGTTGTATTCAATGGTTTGACTAATTAGTGATAAGTTTGGTTATTGTACATGTATCCAAGATTCCAAGGTTCATTGGATGATGCTATGCTATGGTAAATCTAAAATGTTTGTGAGGTGAAATGAGATGTTTCGCTAACATGAAAGCTTCGGGTGATGCAATACTCGTGACAAGTTTTATGGTTGAGCCCATGGTTATGATAAGTTCAAACCAATATGGGTGATATCGATGGGTGTTGCCAAAGTCTTTTGGGTGCCATGCTTACAAATATTGTCAAAAGTGATTTGGGCGAGGTAAAACTTGTTATAAATCTCGAAAGTCTTTTGGGTGAGGAAAAATAGAAAAAAATCTTCTGGACCACTTGTATTGCTAGGAGTCCTTGAAGTGAGGGTGTATTCTTGAGAGAAGTCTTTAGATTAAGTTAAGGAGTAAGGTCATAGTTGAAAGGATCATCGAGTTTGACTCATACTCGTGAGGTAGTTTAGGCTCACGGCCCAAATTGGGCCATTTTGCAGTCACCCAAGTTTGGGCCGCCGCCAATGATTCATTTCATGTGGTGAGTCAAACTCGGGTCAAACTATGCCTGTGTTTACACTCTAGAGAAGCTCAATTGTAGGTGATGTGAACTTAAGCAAGAAATCTATTTTGCTCCACCAATCCTCAACAATCAACAATATCTGCACCATACTTCACCTCTCTTAATATCTCTGTCTCCAGTGTCCACTTAGCCCAAAGAGCACTCACCATCATAGTCACTAGTAGAGATTGAACCTCAACAAGGCGATGCAACATGATGAAGTTTGAGATATATCTTGTTAGGTTAGTTTTAGAAGATTCACCACTTGTATTCAATGGTTTGACTAATTACTGATATTAGATATTATTTTTGGGATTAATTGCGTAGTGTATGTCATTCATGTATGACCCATATCCATGAGTATTAGTCGCAACTGACCAACAATTCTCATGATTTGAATAGTCCACTTAGCACTCATTGCATCGGGTGATACATGAATAGTTCAGTTGGTCAGTTGCGACTAATACTCATGGATATGGGTCACATGAATGACATACACTGCGCAGTTAATCCCAAAAATAATATCTAATATGTTGCACTGCGGAAGCCCCTCTATGCTTAATAATAAGAGTGAAGGGAGCTCTAACTGGGTAGTTCATTAGGCACAATACTTGCTAATGTTTTGCAAATGGGGTAGCAAGCAAAGTGGGCTTGATTGTGGGGAAAACTCCACAGTTAAGCGTGCTTGAGCCAGAGGCGCCTTGAGATGGGTGACCACCTGGGAAGTCCTGGTTACTAGGTGAAAGCCCCAGAAGTGATGATTGATGCTATGTGATTCATTTTGTTGGTTTCAATCTCATTTCTTCACCCCTGTGAGCATCACCCGATGCAATGAGTGCTAAGTGGACTATTCAAATCATGAGAATTCTTGGTCAGTTGCGACTAATACTCATGGATATGGGTCATACATGAATGGCATACACTACGTAGTTAATCTCAAAAATAATATCTAATATGTTGCACTGCGGAAGCCCCTCGATGCTTAATTACTGATATGTTTGGTTATTGTGTTTGTATCTGAGGTTCATTGGACGATGTTATGCTATGGTAAATCTAATATGTTTGTTAGGTGAAATGAGATGTTTCGTTTCCATGAAAGATTTCGGTGATGCAATACTCGTGACAAAATCCTTTGGGTTAGACATGAGTGAAAACTATTAGGTAAGACCCCAAGAATGTGGCTACAAGTCTTATGGTTGAGCCCATGGTTATGATAAGTTCAAATCCATATAGGTGAGATTGATGGGTGTTGCCAAAGTCTTTTGGATGCCATGCTTACAAATATTGTCAAAAGTGTTTTGGGTGAGGTCAAGCTTGTTATAAATCTTGAAAGTTTTTTGGGTGAGGCAAAATAGCAAAAAATCCTTTGGACGACTTGTATTGCTAGGAGGCCTTGAAGTGAGGGTGTACTCTTGAGAGAAGTCTTTAGATTAAGTTAAGGATTAAGGTAATAGTTGAAAGAATCATTGAGTTTGACTGGTACGCGTGAGGTTGATTAGGTTTGCTCCCCAAATTGGGCCATTTTGTAGTGCACCCAAGTTTGGGCCACTGCCAGTGATTCATATCATGGACGGTGTGTCAAAATTGCAATTACTCGTGGGTCAAACTATGCCTGTGTCTGCACTCTAGAGAAGCTCAATTATAGGTGATGTGAACTTGAGCAAGAAATCTATTTTGCTCCACCAATCCAAATCAACAATATCTGCACCATACTTCACCTCTCTAAATCTCCCTGTCTTCACTTAGCTCAAAGAGCACCCACCATCATAGTCACTAGTAGAGATTGAACCTCAACAAGGCGATGGAACGTGATGAAGTTTGAGGCATATCTTGTCTGACCAACTTTCAACAACTCCAATCTAGAGTGTTCTCGATATATTGCTTGAACGTGGTAGTGGTTGGTCATGAATTTAAATGATGGTTTACCCTACCCGGTGAGTTCCTTAATCCAATAGAACTCTAGCCTCAAACTTTTCTAAATTCAGATTTAAATTATGGACAATGCAGGGAGTCCAAAAAATGTGATTATGCCTACTCTCAATAATGAAACCTGTGGATTTGCAAATCGGTGCATTATCCATGATCACTGTGTTAAGTTTTGAGCTATTATTAGGTTTCTTTTCAATTTACTAGATAACCATAACATAGATAGGATCATTGAGAGAAACACAATCACAAGATACACAACATTTATCCTGAGAAACCCTCATGGGGGAGAAAACCCAGCAAAAACTTCCTTAATATAGATAGCCAATACAATGCCAAGACAATAAACCAAACACTAGAGAATATCATCCATTGGGCAATGCACCTCTCTCTTCCTTCTTCTCCCAACTGCAACTATCAAACTTGCACACTGAGTGAGCGAATGAGTGAGTGAACAAATGAGGCGCCGACTTCCTTTATTTATACAAACTGGCAGGTGCTGGAAAGGTGTCTCTTCACTGGGCAGGGCCGACTTGTCTTCTTAGTCGTTAAAACCACTTTAATTTGCCTGGGGGCCGACTTCTCAATTTGCATAATATATTTAGGGTTTGACCAATCCACAAAAGGGGATCTGGTCAATTACAATGCCCGACATGATCAATCCACAAAAGGGGATTGATCTAATTAATAATGACTCAATAAATAAATAGAATACTCTTTGCAGTTACAATATTTCAACAAATTGGTACCACCCCAAATGTCCCTACTTGCTCAATAGATTTCATTAAAATATCAGCAATGAAATGACTATCCTTTACCTCGCTTGTAAAATCTTTGACCTTCAAAAACATTGCTCCTTTTGGGGATGTGTCAATGCCATTGACCAATGGCCTAGGCCTCATATTTATCCATCCATATGAAATAATGGAAACCCCTGAGCTACTCCATGAGCCATGAATAGGTGAAAAAACATACTCAATAAGCTGCTTTTCCTTTATGAGCAGTTTGGTTTGAATCTTTTCATAGTTTGTCCCCTTGAACCCTTGCTGGGCTGTGTTAATTGCCCTCACCATACCTTGCCAATAAGGAGACTGAACCACATTAAAAGGGATACCACTGGCATAAATGGCCCTTGAAACTCGTTTCAGCTGCTTCTCTTCCTTGAACATTGAGCATTTAAACTAATCTGCTATCTTGAATTGCAGATGGAGCATCTGAATTTGGTACTTCTTGTTGCTCTATTGCTCTCCACTTCCTTGCTTCATGTACAATCTTGGCTCACTGTTTGGTGGTAGAGCATTGCTAACAACAAGTTGTTCTCTCCCTTTTTCAGTATTTGAGCATCACTATGGTATTTTTCATACTCTGCCCTCTCAATTGGGTTTGTTGTTGCCTTACAAGCCTCAACACCGGCTCCCCTTTCTTGCAAAAGGTGCGACTTCACTCTTGGGTAAGAGCCCTTGTAGATCCCAAGACATAGATTGCATTCCCATTCCCTTTAACACCCACTAGGAATTTGTACAAGTTTTTTAACATGCATCCAAAGAGGTTAGTAGTCATTGTGCTTGTTGGAGTTAGGAGTTGGAGGAGGAAGAGAAGCACCAATTTGAAAAGCCATTGATACTGCGAAAACAAGAAGGAAATCAGAGACATGAAGCATATGCCACCATAAACCCTAATCCCACAAGAATACTCCTTCTTACATAAAGATAAAAGAAGAAACTTGAAAGAAAGCAAGCTGCTCACCTAAGATAATGAAGCCTGGAACAATCCTATTGCTGCCCACAATTGTCTTCTTGCTGTAACTACACCAAATCTTGTTCACAATGCTCGAAAACACAATGAAAATGTTTTCTATAGCTTCAATAAACCCTTTTGCTCGAATGTTGTTGAAGAAAGTGCGAGGAAATGAATCCCAGAGCAATCATGTTGCTGCCCACTGTGAAAATTCTAAAAACCCAGTTCACTTTTCAATTCTTTTAACTGATTTATCTAAGTTTTCTCTTCAATTTTTTTTAATATGCACCAGAAATAATAACCAGGATCAACCAGTAAAGAATAACAACAATCACAACACTTGTACACACTTGTTTTTAGACAATCGTCCCTGGAAAAACCCTGGAGGGAAAACTAGTGCAACAAATTTGTGGACTTTTATTGTGATGCAAGAAAATATAGAGATCTCTTACAATGGTAAACCGTAAATCAGCCTCATCCAATAGCTGATCAATCTCAGCAAAACCCTCCTCAATAGAATCGTACGACCTTCCTAAAACCCTCCAAAAGACACCCAGAACGAAACAGAGGAAGAGAAGGTGAGCCTCTGCGCAATAGTACAATCCTCCTATGTCACTCTAACTTGTCTCTGTCAGATCTGAAGAATACCTCTACGATTTGGTGAAGAGATGAGTCGATCCACTTGTCAATGTCTCCTCTGTCCTCGTGCAAAAACTCTCACCAACAAACCTGCAATCGATCTCTCTTAGAAATCGAATCCTCTCTCTCAAGTGTGCCCCCTAGCCAAGTCGATCTGCTCATATACTTTATTGAGTAAGTGAAACCCTAATCTGCAAAGTGATGGAGGGCTTAGATCTACTCTCTCCATCAAGATGGGATCAATGGTCAAGATTAAAAGACCAGAACTTAAATTATTTTTCACTTTAAGCTTAGAAAAGGTACTCAATAAAGTCAACTGGAGATGATAACACATCAACAATTCTTTTCCTAAGTTAGACTTAGGGAAAAGTTTATTTAATCAACTTAGCCTATGTTTCATTGTCCTCCATCATGCTAGGATGCTATAATGATGATGGAAGTCCTTCCTTACTACAATTTCAACACTCCCTCTTAGCGAGGAAGGGATTTTGTCTCAACCCCAATTGATCTCTGAACTTTTCAAACTTATGTCTGCTCAATGTCTTGGTAAAAATGTCTGCCATCTGCTCATTAGTCTGTATGTAGTCAAGCCTCACAACTCCTCTTTGTACACAATCCCGGATGAAATGATACTTGATATCGATGTGCTTTCTACGATCATGAAACACCAGATTCTTAGAGAGCTTGATACAACTCTGATTGTCACAATGAATCAGAGTAGTGTCTAGCTCCTGCCTGAACAATCCCAAGAGTAGCTTTCTAAGCCATAGTGCCTCACTTGTTTCCAAGCTAGCAGCCATGTACTCTGCCTTAGCAGAGCTTAATGCCACTAATTTCTGCTTCCTGCTGAACCAGGAAATGATGCTCGATCCAATGCTAAAACAACCTGAAGTACTCTTTCTGTCCTTTGCACATCCTGCCCAATAAACATCTGTAAAGCCTGCCAATCTCACTCCACCACTATGCTCATATAACAACCTGTACTCCATTGTACCTCTAAGGTAGCGAAGCACATGCTTCACAACTATCCAATGTACTCTTCGAGGGTCCACCATGAACTAAATCAAAGAGTTTATTCCAAAGTTGATATCTGGCCGAGTATGGGCCAGATACATGAGCGATCCAATCAACTAATGATAGACAGTGGGGTATACTGTCTTTGAATCTGATGCATCAATCTTCCTCCAGTTTCTAACTAGAGGCGTGAACATGGGCATACTATCTGTCATCCCGAGCCTGCGCAAGATCTCCACTGTATACTTCCCCTGTCCTAGGAAGAAGCGCCCATCTATCTGCCAAACCTCCAGACCAAGGAAGTAGTGCATCGACCCAAGGTCTTTCATCTCCAACTCAGCTGCAAGATTGGCCTTGCAATCTGCTATCAACTGCTCATCTCCTGTCAGAAATAGGTCATCTACATATAACACCAGTATGAGAGGCACCTCCCCTGCAAGAAAATAATGGTTCGGATCAGCCTCGCTCCCATGGAAACCCATCTCTCTCAAGTAGTTGTCAATCCTCGAGTACCATGCCCGAGGTGCCTGCTTGAGCCCATACAAGGCTCTCCTCAATCTGCACACATGTGTCTCTCTGCTGCCAACGTCAAATCCCTCTGGCTGCTCAATATATACCTCCTCCTCAACAAGTCCATTAGGAAGGCGGTCTTTACGTCCATCTGATGAATGCGCCAACCGTTCTCTGCTACCAATGAAACGACTGCTCGGATCGAGGAATACCTGGCCACAGTAGTGAAAGTCTCCTCTAGTCAACTCCCTCTCGCTGTAAAAACCCCTTGGCCACGAAGCGGGCTTTGTACTTGTCCATGCTTCCATATGCTGCATGCTTAACTTTGTAGATCCACTTGGATCCAACCACCCTTTTATCTTCTGGCCTTGGAACCACCTCCCAAACATCGTTCTTTATAATGGAGGCATATTCCTCCATCATGGCCTCTTTCCTGACCTTATGTTGTGTAACACTCTCATAACTGGAAGGCTCAACATCAATGAGCTGAGTCATCAATGTTACATATCCAAGTCTCTTTGGTGGTTTTCTTCGTCTGAAGTCTCTCTCTGGAAGCCTTGCCAACCTTGAATCACTGACTATGGACTTATACCACTTAGGCCATGGCCTAGTAATCTGCTCTAGGGGAATTGTATCACGCTCCTCCTCCTCATCGTCAACTCACTCCTGATGATCTTGCCAACAATCTCCCTTTGAACACCTGTGTCCTGTGTCTGCTATTGTGATCCTGTATTCTGACTCTGTGCCTCCTCCTGGACTCCTAAGCTCTATCCCTGATGGTTCTCTACACTTGCTGGCAAATACCTCGATCTCCTCAATGCACGCTCCTCGAACTGTACATCTCTACACACAATAACCTTCCTGCATGTAGGCAGATAGATCCTATAGGCTTTGGAAACCTTGCTGTAGCTAACAAGTATCCGCTTTATTGCTTGTTGAGCGCTCAACACACCCTAAAAGATTTTATGATATTTTGTCTCTTTTGATTACCACTTGTTTTCTTTTGTTCTGCTTTCTGAATTGAGTCCACTATGGAGGGATCGCTAGTTTCGTTTTCATGTCTCTTCATCGATCAAATTGGATTTGTTTGAACTTGTCAAAGTGAAACCTCCTTGTCTAAAAGAGAACTTTGCATTTTAACTAAGAATCTGCAACTAAAATTGTGACCCACGCACTTATGTTCGACGTCGGCAAATTTCGAACAAGTAGAAATGACCACATAGTAACAATAATCGCCGAATCGCCGTTGTATCATCGACATCTGTAAAAGCGGGGTAGATGTGCGCTATCTGTTCGCAAAGACGATTAAGGAAGTGGCCAATTTCTCATCGGCATCAACGAAATACGAGAGGGCTAAACATTGTCATGAGCCATGATGAACCTCCGATAGCCGATTACCGATGTGTTTTATTGGGGATCGGTGAAATCCCAAAAGGTTAAATCATTGAAAATTTTCGCATTTACACATCGTCGATCATCGATCCTTGATGCATTTTCGGCATTGGCAAGTTTCGAGGGGGGTAATCCGGGAACACTTGTTTAAACTTATCGCCGATTGCCGATCCTTGATAATTTTCGGCATCGACAGGGTAGGACTTGTTGTTAAAACGATTAGCTAATGAAAATTCCTCGATTCCGAATAACACGATTAAATGAAGGCGCCAATTTCAAGTGCCACATGTCTTTGTCGCGTAGGCATTTTGTAGGACCTAATTTCATCCCTAGTCACCTTAGGTTTTCCCGTGTCCTAGTCACACTTCCAGGTCAACATTTCCACATTAGCTCTGTACGACAAGATGGGTTGGCGTCGGAGTTTTGCCGAGAGATATCAACGAACATTGTCTAAAGAAAAGCTCCGACTCTTGATGCGCCCGTTAATTTAGTGGAATGATGGGACGTTTTCAACACACAATAGGATTAGATTCTGCCATTTAATAGGATAATTAATGTTTTGATCTGCATACATTGCTACCCTGTGCGCCGATTGAACAACGAGAATTTGAAATCGCCGATGAACCACATTATAGCCCGTGCTTGCGCCGCCAACCTATGACTACATTTAATCTTGAACATAATGAAGATCTGGCGGTAGATTTTGTAGAACCGCACTCATACACCGAATTGAATAACTGATGCGATAAGGTAAGTATTATTTCTGTTTAAATCACTAAGACAACTTCGAACACCTCCATTTTGCACACAAGTTTCCCATTTCCAGAGCAGCCGAGGAAGCGAATAGAGCGTCTCAAGAGTTGTGTTTGATTCTCAGACTTTCAAAAAACCAAGTTAAGCTAGTGCGAAGAAGAGGTATGTGTTAATTTTTATCAGTTCGACGGTCGTAATTTTTATGTATCAACATCCTATCTGTAACACGATGTCTAACGCTGTTCTATCTGCAGGGAAAATACCTCCAAGGAAGCCAATGACCAGACGCTAGCTGAGGGCACCGAAATTAAAGATAACAGAGATGGGTGAAGGATCTTCTTCCGGCATGGCGAGGCAGTTGGAATTTGGTCCTAGAGCGGAGCCGGTCATCAATGTTAAAGTTTCTGCTATTATTAGGTTACTTTCAATTTACTAGATAACAATAGCATAGACAGGATCACTGAGAGAAACACAATCACAAGAGTACACAAGAATTTATCCTGGGAAACCCTCAAGGGGAAGAAAACCCAGCAAAACTTCCTTAATATAGATAGCCAATACAATGCCAAGATAATGAACTAGACAACAGAGAATATCCAACATTGAGCAACACACCTCTCTCTCTTCCTTCTTCTGACAACCGGCAACTGCAGCTTCCTTCAAAACTTGCGCACTAGATGAGTGAGCTGAGTGTGTGTTCAAATGAGGCGTTGGCCTCTCATATTTATACAATTCTGGCACGTGTGGAAGTGTCTCTTCACCGACAGGGCTGACTTCTTCTTCTGGGTGGTTATAACCACCTTTAATATATTCTGGGGCCTCTTTAATATATACTGGGGCCGACTTCTTATTTAGCCTATTACAATTAGGGTTTGACCAATCCGCAAAAGAGG
>SNQJ01S0152743.1:19923-33936 GCA_010110895.2 Picea sitchensis | reverse complement strand
AATAAATACTAAGCAGCTAATGTGGCCCTGTTCAGGCCCAATGTTGTATCGTTTGCTCTGATACCATATGTAATATACCTAAAAAACTGTCTAAAAAAAAATTAAAATTGTTTGTATAAATATCCTTGAATAGTTCGAGATTCAAGCAAGTAAGATTTTTGTTATAAAGCTTGAGTCTGAAAGTTTGCAAGAGTCCTTATTGTCGTTGACTATCATTACCATTCGACTTAAAGTTTTCTGATCGACGATAAGTGTTTACTCCTCATTTCAATGTTTATTTCAATTCCTGTAATTATAACTACTTTCATATATGTTTGTACCTATAACCATTACCACATTCTTAACAACACAAACGACTTTGGGACTTTATTGCCAAATCCTTATGCGTTAGACCCTACAAATAACCCATTACCATATGTTTACAATACAAACGACTTTGGGGGTTGATGGCCCAGGCCTCATGCGTTAGTCCATACAGATAATCACACGATGAAAACGACCAAACAGACTTAGGTAAAAGTAGAGTATTAGTCTATACTCCTCCGCGAAAATTTTAAATATAAACAGACCCCTATAGTTTTTTTTTTTTAAATATTCGGATACAAGATAGTGGTTAGGTAAGGCCTTCCGGTTAAACTCAGAGTACAAATATTTCATAATCCTCCGATCATATTGAAATTCACCTGCACCGTTGGATTACAATATTGGGTCTCACGCTTATTCCATATGCCCATTGGCTATGACCATGGGCTTAATCAAAATGCCTTTCACATTTTGACATTTCAGCATTTCGGCAAGTCGGAATCCCCAAAATGGAGCCAGATCAACGGTTCACAAAACTCCATAATTTGATCCCTTCTTTTCTTAATCGAACGGCTGACGGGATTTTCGGTGTTTTTCCCTTCGAGTCATCATGACTCCAACATTATAAAATTCATGATCACAAAATCTTCGAAGTGATTGAAAGGTTCACATAACCCACTGAGATGGATGGTTGATGGGATTTCAGAGTTTTTCCTTTCGAGTTTTCGAGACTCACAATAGTCCCTTTCGACATTTCAGAGTTCGAGACTTCATGATGGTGGAGTTTCTGCTTGCTATGTAAAACCCCGAAATGGAAAGTTTCGATGTGACATAAACCTACTAACGTCACACGTAGATTGACACATGTCGAATAGATGCCACGTGTCACTCCTATTCGTGACTTGCCTGAAATGTTGAATCAACTTGACACAAGTTGTCATTACCTGATTGTGCCACGTGTCCTTAGCTGACGTGGTTTGTTGATGTGTCTGTTTCAGGATTTCGAGGTTCACTACTTCAAAGGTTAAAGTTCCTTTGATATTTGGTTTCCCGATCTACGAAACTCCGAAATGGAGTCTTTGACATGCTCTGATCTTTCGGATTTTGCGATTTCATCATTCTTGTCGTGAGTGTCCTTGACACCTCCAACTCCCGGTATCCAAAACTCTGAAATGACGATTAAGTCATGGTTTCGGTACCGTTGATTAAGGGTAACCGTTTTGTGATGGAAAATTCTATCGTTGGAAGTAAAACACCGTATGGGATGTTCATTTGTTTCAATTCTGAACGAGATATGTAATACTATTTTTAAAAGAATTAGGGTGTCCCTTCCGCCTACTTGTAATGGCATATTGGTTATTTTATTGGTTTAATATACTAGCACCATATTGGCTACTTCCTTGAAAGGATTTTGAAAAAGGAAAAAATACTCGGCTATTGCCGGCTATATGTGTATATTGTTTATAGTTGACTCCATATTGCATGATGGTATATGAATTCAATTTGCACTTACTGTACTTGTGTTAAAGACTTTCGTTTTGAGATTTTAGGTGATTGTGTTGTTATTTACACAGTTAGGAATTTACTCAGGGGTATGTTTTAAGTTTTGGGATGTCCCTTCTTCCTTGGGCCTTCGCGCCTCTCGTGATCAGTTCTGGTAATTAAACTGTGTTAATTTGATTCACTCCAATAATTTTCCAACATTTCAACATGTAATTTTTCATTAAACACCGGTTGATATAAAGATGTGTAAATGCTGTAGATGGTCTATAATAATTCTTCGTATTCGCAAGGTCAATTCCATACTTTAAATATACATATATATATCTTAGAAAATTACGATTAGGGATATCTCCTAAAAAAAATTCATGATTGTTCAGCTGGTACATGGAAGAAATCTTAGTTAATTACTCTACTGTGGTGCGTTCCTTTATATATCAGAAATGTCTATACATATATATATATATATATGTGTGTGTGTGTGTGTGTGTGAAAACAAACGAAGGTCAATCGGGTTTCGACAATTACAAACGCCGAATACAAAAAACAAAAGACCACGCGGTTTGCCGAATCCCAAAATGAGAAAAGGTTGTGGACCCAACACTTTGGGGTTTCGGGTTTCAGGATTTCGGGGTTTACGAACACACGACGCACAAACAAAATGAAATAATAAATTCCGAATTGCGAAATGTGATTAGGGTGTGGGCCCAACAATTTCGGGTTTCRGGGTTTACTAACTCCCGATGCAAAACACTGCACAACGTCAAACGTCGAATCACGAAATCATGAAAAAGGTATGGGGCCCAGCCAATATCGGGTTTCGGCGTTTGCTAATGCTTGATGCATGAACAACATACAACGGTAATCACCGAATCACAAAATTCGATCAGGCTGTGGAGCCACTTCAGGTTTCGGCATTTGCAAAAACAAAAGAACTCCACGCTACTTGAACCAATAAACTCCGAAATGCCGAAAAAATGAAAACATGAATAGAGTTTACAAACTCAGTAAAATAAAAGACAGAGTGACAAATTCAATTCAAAAAATTGTTGTCAAGCTCATCCCTATTACAATTTCGACTCTGGTATTTAAACACAGAAAATTGCCCCTTCAATCTCCTAAGAGATTTTAATCAAGGAAGTGATGGTGTTTTGTGGCCTGGAAAGGTTAAGACGACCACCATTTAAATTATGTAAAACAAAAATGTAATCGGTGGTTTAGTCCTCGAGTCTTGAAAGGTCAAGACAACCACCGATTCACCGTTTGCATAGGTGGTGAAATGATTACATACTTACAATCTATACACTATGCAGTTTTCTGTTTGCATTCAATATGTAGGTAAACTCAAATCTGCATCACAATTTACTTGTGAGGTTTTCAACTACGTTGCTTTATCTTATGACAGTAGTAATCCAAACCACAACAAAAATCTTCTGACTAGTCATATCCTTCCAGCTAGTATACTTTCGGGAACTAGTATTCATAACAGTAATGAGATGCAACAAAGATAATCCATTCCGAACTAGTAGAGAGACATTCTAGCAATTCCTAAGTTTGCAATAGGATGCATTCGATCTTTCCTCCTTAATATTATTTCTATCAGATACATTCTATGAAGTATGTAACCATTTAACATTCAATCAGAGAAGGGACATAAATAACATATCTGAAATAATACGCTGGAAGACAAAGGGAACAACCACGTTCCTCCTAACTGTAGAACAGGGCAGCCAAACTACTTGCCCGATTCACCCCCTAGCCTGACCATGAATCCATGAGGGAGAACTTGGAAAATATTATCTTCATATATGTCCTACAACTCCAGCAGTGTTTTCCTTGCCTCACACTCAAGCAGTGTTCATAACAACAAGTAAATCAAAAGTCTCATTTCTTAGCATACATGGCAGCATCCTGCCTCCTCTCATATGCTACTTATCATTTGCCTAGGTCTTTTCCCTCCCTTGGGAATTTTCGCAGCTTTCTAAAGCCCTGATTTTTAGGGGCTTCCAATGGCCAAATCACTGATTTTCCACTTGTAATAATCAGCTCAGAGGTAGTTCCAACATGTTCCCCACTCATGGAGTCATCGTCAGCTAAATTTAACATGG
Organism: Picea sitchensis; assembly: GCA_010110895.2. Classification (NCBI taxonomy): domain Eukaryota; kingdom Viridiplantae; phylum Streptophyta; class Pinopsida; order Pinales; family Pinaceae; genus Picea; species Picea sitchensis. The sequence goes on along the minus strand of SNQJ01S0152743.1, from coordinate 30,025 downwards.
TTGTTCCATTTGTCCTCCTGCAATCAATATAAAATATTCTGTTTCCATACAAGTGTCATAGTCAAATAGTTAGTTGGGTCAAATGAGGTCTCTGTCCAACAATCAAAATAATTAATTACAATTACCAAATTCGAAATTGCCATAAATGGCATAAATTTTCCAAATTCGAATTTACTAAAAACGGAATAAATTTTCAGCAATTTTAAATTTCAAAAATATTTTATTTTTGGGGATGTCACAGAAAGTAATACAAAGAAGTTACATGAAAAGGAGAATTCAATAGGAATAATAAAAAAAAGACATGACGGTGCTTTCAGAATGACAAAACTGACACTTAACGATTTCCGAAAAATGTACCACCTTATTTAATCAACCATGGTATTATGTTTAAGGAAGAACTTACCAGGGATTCAGACCATGCTGTCTGTTACAACAATGGAGCGACCACCATGGCAACAGTCTTTGCTTCTAAAAAATTTGATACACAAATCCTCTTCACAGAACTCAACAATGACAAACTGTGAACCTACTCAAACCCTAAGCGACGCCTTGACATCTCAGAGTAAATATGGAGAGTGTGGAGGACGAGTTAGCAATGTGACAATGGTAGAGTCGGTGTGACACTTTGGGTGTAGAGACATATGAATACAATGTAATTCACAGGACTACCATTAATGATGGTTATAGAGCCTTAACTACCCTGACAGTGCACCATCCCTTCCACTTAAAGAATGTCGTGAATAGATACCTTCATGAATGGACATAAATTAAATCCCATTCACACCCTCTATGTTAGTTTGAGTCAACAGTTCGATCCTCGTTGTCGAATTTCTACTGGTGTTTGGATTAGAGCTTTCATTACAATCAACTTACCGGTTCTAAGAACCATTAAATGACCAGGACTTGGTAGTTATGCTAGTTACCTGGTATTAAACCTGACCTTGTGGCTATTATGGATGGAAACTAAATAAAGTCTCCTAGGTTTAAATTAGTCAGGTGGACTTGTGTGCAAATTCTTGGAGGCCTTTTGTTAAAATGTGATTTGTAGAATGAATCATAAGACTACATATTATATACATAGTCCTATACGCATATAGGTAAATAGAATGAAGGAAAAAAGGGATTTGCTAAAGCCTTGGGGTTTTCCCTTATAACCTTTCTACTCAAGATAATTCAAGATGATATAGGTATAACATCTTGTGGTATGTAGAATTTAGGGATTTTATAACAAACTTTTATAACTTAGGGATCCCCCTTCTTCTACCAAGTAATTATATATAGAAAAAAAAAAAACAAATTTAGCAAATTTGAGGTTCATTACATATGGTATCAGAGAAAAGGTTATAGCACTTGGACCTTGAACAGGGCCCCATTATTTACTTAGTACATATTTCTGTTATGTAGGAAAAACTAATAAAATTTTATTGTTACAAACATAAAAACCTTTTTTGTTTCGTGTTAATCATGGTAGCCCAGGGTGACGCATAAATCAGACTCGATGGGAATCTTAAACAAATACATCCTGAAAAACCAAGACATAATAGTGATGAAATCTCACCTACTAAAGTTCTGGAAATGATGAGGAATCTCATTGTTTAACTACAGTTATTCAAAGCTGACAATGAGAAACTGAAGAAATAACAGCAGAAGCAACAAGAAATAAATGAAGTCCCACTGTGTCAGTAAAAGGGCCTCCAAATATTTTGGGCCTAAAGCAAAAAGATAGGACATCTCATCTGAAGGTACCCCTTCAGCTGAAGATAAAGAAAAACTGGACATAAAAAGGAAACAGGTAGATCATCTTGAGGGAGAATTTAGGAAGATCAAACCCACTACATTTGATGGGGAATACAGGACAGGTGAGGAAGTTGAAGCATGGTTATTAGACATAAAAACATATTTCTAGATATATAACTATTCCAACAATATGAAGGTCAGAATGACCATTTACAATTTGAAAGGAAAATCCATCATTTGGTGGAAAGATCTGAAATTGGCCAAGGGCCTAAAGGAGAAACAGATGGAATGGTCTGAATTTAAGAAATATTTCAAGAAAATGTACCTTTCTGAAAGCTTCTATGAAAGGAAAACCAAAGAATTGTATGAGCTACGACTTGGTTAGATGATGATGGAGGATATTATAAACAAATTCTTAGAATTACTAAGGTTTGTACCTTATATCCGAGAGGACAAGGTAAAAATCCAACGGTTCCTAAGTTGTTTACCAAAGTCTTACAGGGACAGAATTGAGTTTGACAACCCCAACTCCTTGAGTGAAGTATTCTGGAAAGCATGAATGTGCTATGACCATTACAAACATCAGGCAGAGTTTCCCAAATCTTGGAAGGATAAGAAACAAGACCGAATGAATCAACAGAAGAAGGGATACCAGCCAACTCCGTATCAGAATGCAGTAAAAAGATTTCAGAGAAAATACTTTCACTGCAATAATCCAAATACACAAGTAGAGGTAAACCAGTGAACCTGGGAACAAAGAAGTTTGGGGACAATCGCCGTGAACCATTAAAGTGTTGGGAATGTGGAGAACCTCATCTAAGGAGGAACTGTCCATGTTTTAATTCAACAAATAGAATTGTTGTTCATAATTTGCAGGAAGCTTCGACGGTGGGCGATGTAGGCAGAATCTTGCATAGAATCAAAGCAACCATAGATGGTCGACAAGATGACCACCAGTCCTCTGTGGTGGAAATCGAAGGTAAAATCATTAACACTAGAATTTATGTTTTAATTGATCCTGGAGCTACGTTAAGTTATATCACTCCTGGTGTGGTAGAGTCAAATAAACTTAAGAAAATGAAACACGCAAAATTATGGCTGGTACAACTAGCAACAAGAACTAAAAGGAAAGTGGTTGAATTTATTTCTGATTTTGAGTTCCGTTTAGATGGTCAAAACATAAGAACAAATCTAAAAATTCTACCACTAGGATCTTATGATGTGATTATCGAAATAGACTGGTTGGAAAAGAACAAAGCAGTGCTAGATTTTTATTCAAAGATACTTAAGTATAAATATGATTATGACACTACTAGAACAACCCAAGGTATACCAAAACCAATATCCGTTAGACAAGTCACATCAATGCAATTCAAGAAATGCATGAGAAAGGGTTGTCAAGTTTACGCCATCCAAATAACGAACCTGTTAGAAAAAGAAGATAAGCCCAACTTGGAAGACTTTGTTGTTCTACGTGAATTCAGAGATGTGTTTGTTGATGAAATACCTAAACTACCCCCTAGAAGGGAAATAGACTTTTCCATAGACATGTTACCTGGTTGAGACCCTATCTCTAAATCACCTTATCGAAAGAGTGTGCCATAATTAATAGAACTAAAAATTCAGCTACAAGAATTATTGGACAAAGAATATATCAGGCCGAGTGTATCACCATGGGGAGCACCAGTCCTCTTTGTGAAAAATAAAGACGGTACTCTAAGAATGTGTATCGATTATAGACAATTGAATAAAATGACTATTAAGAACAAGTACCCCTTACCTAGGATAAATGATCTGTTCGATCAAGTAGGTGGGGCAAAGATATTTTCGAAGTTAGATTTACGATCCAGTTATCACCAGGTTAGGATAAAAGATGAGGACATAAACAAAACAACTTTTCGAACAAGATATGTACATTATGAATTCGTAGTTATACCTTTCAGACTCACTAACGCACCAACCACATTTATGTGTCTAATGAACAATATTTTCAGTGAGTACTTGGACAAGTTCATACTGGTATTTATCGACGATATTCTGGTCTATTCTAAAACAGAAGAAGAACACAAAGAACACTTAAGAATAGTTCTGCAAACCTTGAGGAAGCACAAACTATACACTAAATTCGATAAGTGTGATTTTTATCAAAAGAAAATACAGTACCTAGGACATGTAATTTCTGCAGAAGGCATTGCAGGCGACCCTAAGAAAATAAGAGCCATCATGGAATGGTCGGTACCTAAGGACATAGTGGATATTTGGCCATTCATGGGAATCACCGGTTATTATCGTAGATTTATAGAGGGGGTTTCCAAAATTGCTTACCCTATCGCATCTTTGCAAAATAAAGGGACCAAGTTTAATTGGTCACAGAAGTGCCAAGATAGTTTTAACAAGTTGAAGGAATTATTGACAACCACACCCATTTTAAAGGTAGCAGACCCAGATAAAGGCTTTACCGTTTGTGTTGATGCGAGTAAAGAAGGACTAGGTGGTTTCCTAACTCAAGAAGGAAACTCTATTTGTTACGAGTCCTAGAAATTAAAGGAGCATGGGAAAAACTACGTCACTCCTGACTTAGAATTAGCGGCGGTAATACACGCCTTAAAAATGTGGCGACACTACATAATGGGCAAAAAATTTCTATTACTAATAGATAATAGCAGTGTAAAATATCTGTTTAGCCAGCCAGATCTTAATGCAAGGAAAACAAGGTGGCTAGCCTTCTTGAGCAAATTCGACTTTGAGGTAAGACATATCAAGGGTAAGGAAAATAAGGTAGAAGATGCTTTAAGCAGAAGAGTCCATGGGTTATTCGAAATAAATGTCAGTAGAGCAGAAAGTGATATGGAACGAAGAATAAGGACAACAGGTATTAACGATGAAAATCATACTAATATAGTGGAAGAATTACAAAACACTACAACAAACTCAGACAAACCAGATCTGAATATCGATAAAAATGGATTGTTACGATTTAAAAACAGACTTTACATACCAGATTTGGCAGAGTTAAAGATAACAATTTTGGATGAAGTGCATAAGAAACCATATTCTGGTCATCCATGATACCAAAAAACGATAGAAACACTTAGGAAATTATTTTATTAGCCTAATATGAAGGGCGAAACAACATAATAGTTGGCTAGGTGCCAAAATTGTCAGCAAGTAAAGGCCGAACACCAGCATCCATTCGGCCTATTACAACCATTACTAGTACCAAAATGGAAGTGGGAGACCATATCACTAGACTTTATTACAGGTTTTCCTGAAAATCAGAAACATAATGATTATATTATGGTTGTAATCAATAAACTCAGTAAGTATGCACATTTTATTCTTGTAAAGTCTACTTTTAAAGATATAAACATCGTTGAAATATTTATGAAAGAAATTTTTAGATTGCATGGTATTCCTAAAATGGTGATTTCAGATAGACAAGTTAAATTCACATTCTCTTTTTGGAAAGAATTATTTGCAGGGCTAAATACTAATTTGAATTTCAGTACGAGTTATCATCCACAAACGGATGGACAGACCGAAAGGAAAAAACAAATCGTAGATGATATGCTCCGCATGTACGTAAGAACAAAACCAAGCAAGTGGGAGGACTACCTACACTTGGTAGAATTTTCATATAACAATGGGTACCAAACTTCCGCCAAATTGATCCCCTTCGAGATACTTTATGACAGAATGTGTACGACACCAATTAGCTGGGACAACCCAGTTGACAGACTCATGGTTGGACCAGAGATGCTCTAAGAAATGGAAATTATGGTAAGAAAGGTACAACATAACTTAAAGGCGGCACATGACAGACATAAAAGTTATGCAGACTAGAAAAGAAGACACTTAGAGTTTCAAGTGGGAGATCATGTTTACTTAAAAGTCGAAGCCCATAAGAGTTCATTAAAGATAGGGAATTGCACCAAGTTGGCACCCAGGTTTTGTGGGCCCTTTGAGATACTATGTCGAATTGGACCCGTAGCATACCAACTTGCACTTCCAGCCAATCTAAAAATTCATAATGTATTTCATGTTTCTTTGTTGAAAAAGTATGTTCATGACCCTACTCATATGATCGATTGGAACTTGGTGCAGGTGGAACCAGAAGGAGAATTCTAGGCAGAACCCCTGCGCATTCTGTACCAGAGAGAAATAACACTTTCGAACATAGTCGTCGCTCAAGTAAAGGTGCAATGGAAGAACTTTAGTCCTGAGGAGGCCATTTTGGAGTTGGAGGGAGATTTGCAGAAATATCATCCAATCCTATTCCAATAAAGGAACAAACACTGAGGACATTGTCTTATTGAAGGGGGAAAGAATGTGACATCCCCAAAAACAATTATTTTTGAATTCGAAAATTGTTAGGAAAATTATTCCATTTTTTGTAAATTTGAATTTGGAATTTTTTTTCCATTTATGGCAATTCCAAATTTTGAATTTGGTAAATTGTAATTAATTATTATGAATGTTGGGAAGAGATTTGATTTCACCCAACTGTTATAACCCTAAATTTCACCATCCATGCTTACCTGGCATCAGGCCAACTCATTGCCCTTCATTGCCAAAGGCCATGCTGAACAGACTCTTAAAAAAAAACCTCTTAAATCAAGTAACCCGCGCCCTAACCCATTACTGAGCGTGTTGGAATGCTTGCAGGCCTTATACTGCACGCGTTGGAACGCTGGCTGGCCCACTACATCCCATGTTTACCTAACAAAGCAAAAAATAAGGAAAGTTGTCGACGGAACGAAAAGCTTTGGGTCAGTTAACTAGAACTCCCAGCCATGCATGGCCGAGAGTTCGTCTAAAACCCTAGCTCCTTGTAGCCTATAAAAGAAGGGGTAGGGGTACTATTCAAAGGGGAAAAAATCATAGCAAAGAAACTCTGCCCAATTGCCGAATCCGTTTTGTCCCAACCCTTTAGCCTTTCTTCAAGCTTTAGGAGAATTCAAGCAAAGAAGTTGGAGGACAAAGAAGAGGACGAGCCCAGGATCAGGATCAAGGAACAGTGGCCGATCTCTATAATCATTGTAAGTTGATTCGTCTTGAGATTAATAAAAAGATACTTTTCCCGTCTCAAATGCACGAGTCTTATATGTTTTATTAGATTTATGATTTATCTCTAACCCTCTAGTAGAACAATAGCATGCATGCGTAGTTTTGTCTTGATTGCAGGATCGCTTTTTGGAAGGAGCAATAAAAGCAAGGGGATAAAACACAACAGAGGATCTACACCAACCGTCGATAAAAAGGTTAGTTGGTTCTTTCCATGTTTGCATGTGAAAAAGGGTTTTAGGTTTGGGGTAGAAGGTTAAAAGTAATTTCTTAAGGGTCATGATCTGCATGCAATTTTAAGCCCTAGATTGCTAGTCCGTAGGGTGCAATTTCCCAACAATAGAATTGGCGACCATACTGGGGATATTTACTCTAAGGGTTTCCGGATTTAGTTAAAGGTTTTTGGGTAGTTTAAAGGAGTAGATTCTCTGTTTCTTTGTTTATTTGTTTTCTGTTAGGTCAAAGCTAGCAGGGAACCTGGTTATCAATACCAGTTTTTCCTTGACTGTTGCTTGACATTGATTATCGGGACACACAGAGGTATACACGGCCTGCAGAAGGCCTGCACGCATGTAACCCGCACCCTAACCTTCTGTAGCCTGCGTTTGAACGCTTGCTGCAGAGGTTTCAGTAGCGTGTAAGGCTCAGAAAGATTGAGAGGCAGTCTCCTCTTCCCTGTCAGAAGTTTACCTTCTCAGGGGGCTTTCCGGATCATGTTTGGGTCTTGATGGTTTACTGTCTTGTTTTCAGTCTGCCTTATTGTGTTGGTTATTCTTTGCGTTTGTTTTCTTTTTGCAAATTTTTTTCTTTTCTGTTAAAGTAGAAGAATCCAAGCCTTTTAGAGACCCTGGTTGTCAATACCAGAGGCCTTTTTCAGGTCTGGGCTGCCTGTGTGTTGTTTTGTCTTGGCTTTTATATAGATCCGCGGCCTATTTAAGGTTAGCCCGCGGGTACCCGCGTGCTGTTATAGCTAAGAACGCGTTTGCACGCGTGCTGTTTTGGTGGCAGTCACGGGCTTGATTGGTAGCTTTTCAGCTTGGGTGGGGAAGTCATCCCCTCCTATGGTGAGAAGAGATCCTCTCAGAGGTTTAGAGTCTAGGGCTACAGAGTCAGTACGTTAGGGCATCTTTTCCTTGGCCTGTGTTTTTTAGTTGATGTTTTGATAGGAAAGACAAAAGAGAAAAAAATTGTTTTATGGTTTTTAGGCAAGTGTTAGAATTGGTTCTTTCTTGATTGCTTTTCCGCATCTTTGCTCTGATTCTTTTGCGATCTGCGCTTTAAGACAGAGTTTTATTTTCATTCTCTTGGTTTTGTGCTTGTCAGCATTTTCCCTTGTTGCGTCATTTTGCAATTAAATAAAAAAAAAAAAATTCTTGTTTCATTTTCTTCTTGATTTGAAGATTGTGTTGTTGCATCGGTAGCTAGGCAGAAGTCTTTTTGCATAAGTTTTTGTAGTGCATTTAGAGTATAAGTAGCTCGTAGATCTGAGCGAAAGTCCTTTATATTTACTGCATGAAATCTTAGTAAATTTGAAAAGGAAAAAGATATTTCTTGTTGAAAAGTTGTTGGTTTTTCATTTTGGTAAAAGTTTTTGTTTCCAAGCATTTCTTGTTCATTTTGCTTTGAGTCTTGTTACACACCATCAGTTTCACTTTCATACCTTGTGACTTAAAAATCCCATTAAAAGAAACGCTAATTAAAATCAATCAGACTTTTTGTTTGTAGGGTGTATACACTAGCTCAGGACTAGGGCCTTGGAATAGGTTGGAGAGTAAATTCTCCAAGGCCACTCAAACGAAACATTGGAGTCTGTCAATAGGGAGTGTAGAAGTACAATTATGGAAAGTTATCCAAGACCCCCCTCTAACACAGGGGATAAACACAAGGTCGCGTAAGGAAAGGTAGCGGAGATAACCCCTCCAAAGCTGGACCGAGCGTTGTGGAGAACACATATCGAAGATTTGTTAAGGGATTCCGTCGTTTGCATTTGCCACGGAGCTTTGTGAGTCTCGAATCCGTTCAAGGTCCTCAGTTGTCTTCCAGACCATTTGCTCTCGATACCCTTGACAGGTTTTGGGCTTGATACCCTGCTCATTGTGGTCTACCCGACTATCGACTGTACCCGCCTGGTGACTGTTCACGTGCTGGCAAACTAATTGCCAATCTTTTCTAATGACATACACAGGTGACTGCGGGGGTATACCGCGGTACCTAGGATATACATCGGGCCACGCTTTGCAGAGTATACCCGGAGGGTGCTTCCGTATTCGAGTTGCACTTTCACCGGTAAGTTGCTCTAGTGTTGCTTGTTGTAACTGTTCTTCCAACTAGTCTAGTGCTTACTTGATTTATCTATTAGGGGATTTATTTTAGTGTGTGTTACTGTTTGTTCATGTAGAATACCTTAGCGTGTCGTGAATCTTCTTACACAGTGGAGGATTCAGAGCTTCGCCGGTCACGAAGGATTCTAGGCCTGCCGCCGGTTATACTGGAGCCACCCCCGCCACCATTGAGGCGAAAGCTAGACCATCAAGGGTCTTTCGAAGCAACCGGGGCTTTTGAGCCCGAACAACTCCAGGAGGAATCAACAGCCAATCTTGGATTGGTTGAATCCTCAAACACTGATACTTGGCCAGACATTATTGTGCCAATTCAATTTTACGAACGCATGTCAGTTCCTAACCCAGTGATGGAACAAAACTATGTTACTTCAACTGGGAATTCTTCCATTCCCATCACTGTTGCTACCACAGGAGAAGCTTCTCCTAAATTTCCTTTGTCGACGGTCCGGGACACCATGGTCTCGGCCGCAACTACGTCGTACAGTGGACCGACCCCATCTATCGCGGCGGCCACACCTCCTTACACACCTAGTACGACAGGCCCTCCGTTTTCATACGGTATGCCTAGTTCAGGTACCAGTCCTGCACTCACTTACTCCACTTTACAGACTTTGGGTCTGGGGGTAGGGAGCTCTAATGCTCCTCTGCAGGGTCAACTTGGGGGCATTCCTGTCCCTTTCAATGCTTTTCCTTACGCTGGAGGTCATATTCCTCCTTCGTCCCCTTCACTTGGTGGTATGCATCAGCAGTCTGTCGAGGAGCCTACACACACAAGTTCACTTGGAGTCGGGATTCAAGGAAAACCTGCGCAAACTTTGCTGGTAGGTTCGTCACCGTTTGTTTGGAACGAGACGTTTGGTAATAACACTTTCACATCCACTGCTTTCCCATCTGGGGGCACACCCATTTTTGGACAGTCTACTCTGACACAGAGTACTATTCCTGCACTGGGGGCACAT
>SNQJ01S0152743.1:0-17929 GCA_010110895.2 Picea sitchensis | reverse complement strand
ATTGGTAAAGAATTGGTAATGTATTTCGGCCTTCAGATGCTCTTCTGACCTCACACATTAGGGGGAATCTGTTATAACCCTAAATTTCACCATCCATGCTTATCTGGCATCAGGCCAACTCATTGCCCTTCATTTCCAAAGGCCATGCTGAACAGACTCTTAAAAAAAAACCTCTTAAATCAAGTAACCCGTGCCCTAACCCATTACTGAGCGCATTGGAACACTTGCAGGCCTTATACTGCACGTGTTGGAACGCTGGCTGGCCCACTACACCCCGTGTTTACCTAACAAAGCAAAAAATCAGGAAAGTTGTCGACGGAACGAAAATCTTTGGGTCAGTTAACTGGAACTCCTAGCCATGCATGGCCGATAGTTCGTCTAAAACCCTAGATCCTTCTAGCCTATAAAACAAGGGGTAGGGGTACTATTCAAAGGGGAAAAAATCATAGCAAAGAAACTCCGCCGAATTTCCGAATCCGTTTTGTCCCAACCCTTTAGCCTTTCCTCAAGCTTTAGGAGAATTCAAGCAAAGTAGTTGGAGGACAAAGAAGAGGAGGAGCCTAGGATCGGGATCAAAGAACTGTGGCCGGTCTCTATAATCATTGTAAGTTGATTCGTCTTGAGATTAATAAAAAGATACGTTTCCTGTCCCAAATGCACGAGTCTTATATGTTTTATTAGATTTATGCTTAATCTCTAACCCTCTAGTAGAACAATAGCATGCATGCGTAGTTTTGTCTTGATTGCAGGATCGCTTTTTGGAAGGAGCAACAGAAGCAAGGGGATAAAACACAATGGAGGATCTACACAAACCGTCGATAAAAAGGTTAGTTGGTTCTTTCCATGTTTGCATGTGAAAAAGGGTTTTAGGTTTGGGGTAGAAGGTTAAAAGTAATTTCTTAAGGGTCATGATCTGCATGCAAGTTTAAGCCCTAGCTTGCTAGTCCGTAGGGTGCAATTTCCCCACAACACCAACTAACTATTTGACTATGACACTTGTATGAAAACATAATATTTTATAATTATTACAGGAGGAGAAATGGAACAACCATGTTAAATTAAGTTGACCATGACTACATGAGTGGCGAACATGTTGGAACTACCTCAGGGATGATTTTTACAAGTGGAAAATCATGAATTTGGCCATTGGCAGCCCCTAAAAATCAGGGATTTAGAAAGCTGCGAAAATTCCCAAGAAAGGAAAAAGACCTAGGCAAAAAGATTGTTTTATAGCATATGTGAGGAGGCAAGATGTTGCCTAGTATGATGGAAAAAGGACTACTGAGTACTTGTTGTTATGAGAACTAATTACTAAGTGTGAGGAAAGGAAAGAACTACCGATAGAGGAAGACATTGCTGAAGAGGAGATTCCAAGTTTTCCCTCATGGATTCATGGTCAGGCTAGGGGGTGAACTAGGCAAGTGATTTGGTTGCCCTATTCTACGGTTGGGAGGAACGTGGTTGTTCCCTTTGTCTTCCCGTGAACGGGTTCAGATATGTTAATATTTTTCTTCTCTGTTTGAATGATTATATATATCTGATGTAATGGATTTGTTTGTGATAAAGTGAAATATTTTTCGTGGATAAAATATGTTCGTTTGTGTGAAGTTTATAACGGATAACCAAATTCTAGAATTGTCTCTTTTGTAATTGAATTTCTAGGCGGAACTATCTATGCATAATTGGATTTGAACAAATCTGTATATATATAATAGAAACTTCATAATTAAATTCATAATCTGTATCTCTGTAATTAAATTTCAGAAAATTCATATCACTTAGTTGAGCCTTCCTTTCTCGTATAACATTGAAGGGGGTGAGATACGAGACAATATGGACCCTACGAACCATACACATATACTTATATATATATATATATTATATATAAGCATTCTGGAAATAAATCTCTGAATTGTAAGCTTAATCTACCTTTACCTTGATAACTCAGATCATTGTATCCACTCAATGTTAGATCCAGTCTAACTATTACAAGTTCAGAACAAAGCATTTCGCCCGTAAACACAAGAAATGTAGAAATGAAGTAAAATGATATAGCATTATAGATATAATACAATTTGATTTTTACAGTATAACATTTAGAGTTTGAAACAAAATCTTCAATCTAAATTATAATCATAGAAATTAAATTGTAGAGTAGGGTGAAACCCGAACGATGAGGAGATTCGATTATCACAACATTCATTTCATTACTTAAAATAAACAAGGAAATCCTGTAGATAAATCTTTGAAGGAGTCATACTTATAGTAACCAGACCCAAATTTTAAGTTTAGATTTGGAAATTTTTTATCCCCTTCCCAAGCATGATAGGAAACTGAGGGAAACTATACTGAACGACTACATTTAAATTTGCAACCGTTACTGTTAGAACTCCGGAAGGTTTATAGAAGGGAACTCGAATACCTTTTGCACCGAGCACGAGTATGAACATCTGAAATATTTGCGTAGACGAAACCTGGAAGAATTACCATTTATGAATATTAGTAATTTATATACAAGGAAAAATTTAAGAAGAACACCAACAGAGTGATAATGGTTATTAACGAATTATACCAAGGCATTACTTAACTTTTGATTCGCGGCTCGCATGTCTTCTTTTTCCTTGTCGCCTTCCGTCTGGACAGACGCCCGGGGCCGCGGGAGGATGGTGCAATAACTCTTTGATGGGTACCCTCGCATCAAACAGGGCCCATCATTAGTGGTACATTTCAATTCTTGAAATTACTTAAAACAACATAAGGAAAATATTTACACAGTATCTAACAAATAATGAAATACAGTAATCGACTGTACTAAGTCCCTTGTAATACATAAACAACACATAACATATTGGGCATAAATAGAGCATAAGTATTTCATTTTAAACCAGGAGTACACCTAGCTGGTTGAGCCTACCAGAACCAAACTGCACAGAATTGTATAAGTCAACAAATAATACAGAGATGCTCCGACCAAATTTTATAGAGCATACTTCTTTGGAAAGGCTTTAGATATAAAGGAAAGAGCAATGCAAGCGAAAGCCCAGTTAAGTCTCATTGACACTATGGAGGTAGGGTCACCCCTGTACAAGGCAAGAAAAAAAAACACACACAGTGGGGTTATCCCTCCCAAAAAAAGAACTTTCCCTCAGACTCACGAATATTTGGCTATGAACCCTGGCTTACGACAAAGAGTTTACAAAAACCCTAGATCCTGAAACATAGATAAATGAGGCTAATAATTCGTCTCTATAACCATAGGAGAAACGTCGACAACCTTAAAGAAAATCACTTCTCCATGATTAAGGATGACTCCAAAAGTAATACAGAAACGTTACACGAAAAGGAGAATTCAACAGGAATAATAAAAAAAAAGACATGACGGTGATTACAGAATGACAAAACTGACACTTAACGATTTCCGAAAAATGTACCACCTTATTTAATCAACCAAGGTATTATGTTTAAGGAAGCAATTACCAGGGATTTGGACCAAGCCGTCTGTTACAATAATGGAGCGACCACCATAGAAACAATCTTCGCCTCTGAAAAATTTGATACACAGAGCCTCTTCGCAAAACTCAACAATGACAAACTGTGAACCTACTCAAACCCTAAGCGGCACCTTCACGTCTCAGAGTAAATATGGAGAGTGCGGAAGACGGGTTATCCATGTGACAATGGCAGAGTTTGTGTGACACTTTGGGTGTAGATCCAGGTGAATACGATGTAATTCACAGGACTGCCATTAATGATGGTTACAGAGCCTTAACTACCCTGACAGTGCACCAATCCTTCCACTTAAAGAATGTTGTGAATAGACACCTTCATGACTCAACGAAAATTAAATCCCATTCACACCCTCTATGTTAGTTTGAGTCAACAGTTCGATCGACATTGTCGAATTTCCACTGGTGTTTGGATTAGAGATTTCATTACAATCAACTTACTGGTTCTAAGAACCATTAAATGACTGGGACTTGGTAGTTATGCTAGTTACCTGGTATTAAACCTGACCCCGTGGATATTATGGATGGAAACTAAATAAAGTCTCCTAGGGTTAAATTAATCAGGTGGACTTGTGCGCGAATTCTTGGAGGCCTTATATTAAAAGGTGAGTTGTAGTGTGAATCATAAGACTACACATTATATACATAGTCCTATACGCATATAGGTAAATAGAATGAACAAAAAACTGGATTTGCTAAAGCCTTGGCTTTTCCCCTTATAACCTTGCTACTCGAGGTAAGTCAAGATGATATAGTTAGAACATCTTGTGGTAAGTAGAATTTAGGGATTTTATAACAGAGTTTTATAACAAAGTTTTATAACTTAGGGATCCCCCTTCTTCTACCAAGTAATTATATAAACAAAATAAATAAATAAATAAAATTTGGAAAATTTGAGGGTCATTACAAGACACTTGGAATTTCAAGTGGGAGACCACCTCTATTTAAAAGTAAAAGCCCGGAAAAGTTCACTAAATCTAGGGAACTGTGCCAAGTTGGAACCCAGGTTTTGTTTCCCTTTCAAGATCTTAGCTCGAATTAGACCTGTAGCATACCAACTTGCACTTCCTGCAAATCTAAAAATCCACAATGTATTTCATGTTTCTTTGTTAAAGAATTATGTTCATGACCCTACTCATATGATTGATTGGAACTTTGTGCAGGTGGAGCTAGAAGGCGAGTTCGAAGAGGAACCTCTATGCATTCTGGACAGTAGAGAAATAGAACTTCGGAACAGGGCCATCGCCCATGGAAAAGTGAAATGGAAGCACTTTAGCCCTAAGGAGGCCACTTGGGAGTTGGAGGGAGATTTGCAGAAATCTCATCCAATCTTGTTCCAAGAAAGGAATGAACACTGAGGAAATTGTTTTATTGAAGGGGGAAAGGATGTAACATCCCCAAAAATAAATTATTTTTAAATCTGAAATTTGCTTAGGAAATTATTTCCGTTTTTAGTAAATTCAAAATTGGAAAATTATTTCCATTTATGGCAATTCCGAATTTAGTTAATTGTAATTGATGATTATGAATGTTGGGCAGAGATCTGATTTGACCCAACTAACTATTTCACTATGACACTTGTATGAAAACAAATATTTTATATTTATTGCGGATGGACAAATGGAACAACTAGGCTAAAATCAACTGACCATGATTCCATGAGAGGGGAACATGTTGGAACTACCTCAGGGATGAATGTGACAAGTGGAAAATCAAGAATTTGGCCATTGGCAACTCCTAGAAATCAGGGATTCAGAAAGCTTCGAAAATTCCCAAGGGGAAAAAGACCTAGGCACAATTTATTTTGGATATATAGCATATGGGAGGAGGCAGGAAGCTTCCTAGTATGCTAGAAAGAAGAATGATCTTTTGTTGTTATGAACATTGTTTTATGAGTGTGAGGAAAGGAGAAGTTGTTGAAACTGAAGGAAAATTGTTGAGGAGGAGTTCTGTAGTTCGTCCTCATGGATTCATGGTCAGGCTAGGGGGTGAGCGGAATAAGTAGCATTGGTTGTTCCGTTCTAAGGTTGCAAGGAACGTGGTTGTTCCATTTGTTGTTCGAAAATTTGTTTAGATATGTTGACCTACTCTTTATCTCACTGAATGTTATATGATTTAATAGCTGATATAATGCATCTGTTTAATTCTGGATAGAATTATTTCTATGGACTAAAATCTGATCGAATGTTGTTTAACTTAAGGGCTGACAGAATACCTCTAAAACTAATTCTGAATGAATTATCTCTGCTGATTACATTGTTGAGTGAATGCTACTTTCATTTGATATAATAGATGAAAGAGTACATCTGGTTAATTATGGAAGAGTTAGTTCTATAGATTAGATTACTGTTGTAATGGCAAAAACTGTAGTATAAACCCTTATAGCCAATCGTATGCGTTGAGTAAATTTTTTGTGTACCGAAATCATAAACGAAATTGAACGATGGGATTATTACTAGAGGATATATCTGGGCTAAATGAAGTCAATCCTATTTTGATAGTCCCAAATTATATGTTTTATGAAACGTATAGAAAATGAATTTCAAAGAATGGGTAGACTGCAAAAAATCTAAATAACATACTGAAAACATATTTAAATCATAAATAGAATAGACTATACAAATGCTAATTAAGGTACTAAAAGTATACTTGGACCTTAGATATATGTATATATATGGCAGAGACATACATATATATGGAGATCTATTTATATATAGAGTGACTGTACACAGTCTTTCATAATTGTTTTTTTTTTAATGACTCATACCACCAGTCCATCCATATTTGGAATCAAGAGAAAATTGAATGAATCTTCCGTATTTATAAATATGATAGTAGTCTAAGAATTATAACAGTTCGGGTACCTCACAAACCAAAGAGCTTGTTTTTGTGCACGATACATAGAGGCGAAATTCATTAAAAAAAAATAAAGACACATGAAATTCGTTCTAAATCCCAGAATCGGATCAGTAGTAAATATTATACATCCACGCTCTATAGATGCTACCACTCGCAAGTATTAAAATATTGAGAATCCAATTTGGGACTCTGGAGTTTCCTTTTCTATTAACCTCTAAAAGACAGTTATAGAGATAAATGTTCAGTCGATTATAAGAGTTTGGTATATACATTTTTCCATGAAAATAATAACCTAGGATAAAAATCGTTCTACTTCCTTGCATCTGCGAGCACTCTTAAGCACTGTATTAGAACCCGAATACCTTTTCTGGTGTTCGACCTCATCTTGAATCTGGGAAAATTTGAGGGAAGAAAATCCTTGCAAGAAAATGTGGATCTAAGATTAATAACAATATTATTTTAATCAAGAGGATAACTGTTAGAATGACTTCATAAAATAAAATTCTACCACATATCTAATCACGAGTTTTTACTTAACTTACGGGACTGAGGCCGTCCTTCCTTTTGTGGTACTGTCGATTTACGTCCTTAGGCTCGAAGGGGGAAGTGGGTCAAAGTACCTCCTGATGGGTACTCTCGAAAACAACAGGGCCCCATCATTAGTTGTGGTAACCGAATTTGCCTCATTTAACATTCAAGAAATTAAATCAACAACCAGTTCAGAGAACTACATAGCCGAATTCTGAAAGGTCGCATAACACATGCATACCAAATATCATAAGTAAACTTAAATACTGATCGACTAATATTTGATGAAGGAAATGCACTATTCTAACTTAAATACAGAGTTAAACATTTTGTATTGGAAGGCACACCTACAGATAACAATATCATTTGGAAAGAGAAATGTATGTCCTGAGTTAAATCACAGACTTGAACGAATTGCATACCAGAGACCACACTTTTATCAAGTTCACTCTGCGTGCAGACTCCATCTTATATAGACGTATATATGTAAGCGCCAATGAACAATACAATATTTAGTTAAAATAAAAGTACAGTCATATGAATCAACTATTGGGTCGCGAAAGAACCCACGGAGTGATGGATTCCAAGAAAAGACATAGTGTAGTAAATGAGATATTCAATGCAGAGTATGAGACTCTAAGGTACAGACTAAGAGGACATTATATAGTCACAGGAACGCATAGTTGTGACGCAGTATAGGGAAAACGATAAGCATTATAAGATTTTCCGAAGAACGAAGACAAACCCCAACATAGAACTTACCAAACTATGTTATTTGGGCTTAATAAAAAGGAACACGATCGAGAACAAAAAGACTTATTCACTTTACAGTGGTCACCCTAAATCAAGATAGTAAACCAACCCAGTTGAATCGGGCGGTCGAGTCAGAGGGATAATAAAACAGTAAGTGGTTATCCTCACAAGGAATCACACCCTAAGTTAAACATACCAAAAGCATGATATACTTAGCCAGAGTCTGGATAGTAGTACTTCAAAAATCACAGAATAATGAAGACGAAAAACTCAATTATTTAAATTATCAAGCAATCACAGAAACAACTACAACACGTTTGATGTTTCCATACCTCACAGACTTTGATAATAGAGTTCAGATAACATACCAGGTATAAGGGAAATGTGGAGAGATGCATATGACCTTTCTCCCATACAGAACAAGAACCACATCATCGCCAGAGTCATACACCAGAGTTTAGACGCAGGGTTCCTTGTAGTGGTGTTTTTCCTTCGAGCCACACAACACAAGAAAGTTTGAACAATAGCCTCAGGAGGACCTGTTCCTGATTAATGGTGGAAACGACACAAAGTACCAGGACCATGTGACTAGGGAAAGGTGGCAGGGATTCAGTGGGAACACAATTCGGACAAGCGGCCAAGGGAATGCGCCAAAGGAAGAATTCAATGTCGCAGACAGTACCTATTTTAAGGCATGACAGTTTATCCCTATAGTCCTTGTCAACATTTATGAACTGGAATGACAGTCTAGTTAAGGTATGGTTTAAATTTCGAAATGTCGGTCTTCATGCCTGGATCTGGCACACCATAAAGTGATTTCTCACCCAAACTTAGTTACCTCACATTTTTTATTCAATTAGGGACAAGTAGTGAATGCCAGCTGTGAACCATAACCACCTATTTTCCAAACACCATGCGTACCATGGACGAGGTAGTAACAACTACGTGTGAACAAGGTCATTGCCTGCAAATGAAAACTATTATGGCTATGCCTTAACTTTAATCATGTATGATTTTCTATCTAATGAATAAGTTAAGTTATGTTACGAGAGCCCATTCGAATTGGAATGCAAAACTTAAGGAGCACACTACCTTTTCTTGATGAGTATCTTATACATATGCTATAGATAGTCTAGTATGCATATACAATTTTAGTTGTGCTATGTAAATAAAAAGAGATCTATCAAGGTGAAAACATACTATATATATATATATATATGAAGCAATCATATTATACACATATATATATATGAAGTAGTTCTAGTAGTCTTAAGCTTCAAACAAACTAATGGTTAGTTAGTAGGACTACAAATTTTACCCATGTTATGTATAGGGCTGAGATAGCCATAGCTAATTACTTATGAATACACTTGAAACCATAACAATGGATTTGTAAGTCTACATTTATAAGTACTATGATGAATAACTACAGGGTTGGGAATGACGAATGATCAACTCCAATAGCCTAATAATTTTTTTTTTTATTTGGAAATTTTGGGAAACATTACAGATAGTGTGACAGTGGTTCCATGATTCTACTTATATGTCATGGAGGTTTGAAGGGGCAAGGACATGTGGCTATAGCCACCTTCCGATTGTATCTGGAGAACATAGGGGGTTGTATCCTCCTTCTGGTTGTAGCGAGAGAAATGGGGAGTTGGAGCTTCCCTCAAGTTGTAGCTTGAGAAACTAGGGGGTTGGAGACTCCTTCCAGTTGGAGCTAGAAAACAAAGGAAGTTGGTGCTTCCAATGAATTGAATTCTTAAAGAAATATAATAAAAATCATTCCGTGGTTTTCTCCCACTTTGGGTTTCCACGTAAAACACTGGTGTACTGTGTATGTGTGTGATTGTTCATTTTTTCATTGTTTATTTACTCTGAAACAATTGGATGATAATGCTACATTGATATAACACTTGCATTTTATGATGAAAAATGATTAAATTGCTCTATTACTGATTCACCTCCCCTCTCAGTAATCCAACAATTGGTATTAGAACTGGTTCCTTCAGGAAACAGTTTAACCAATAGAAGGAGATAATGAATTATTCTGAGAATGGAGTACCAATGTTTAATGGTCAGAATGGTTTTAAGTATGCGATGTGGAGCATAACGACGAAAATATTTTTACAGGAACAAGGATATTATATTTGGCTACCAGTCGTTACAGGATATGATAGTTCAAAAAGGGCAAAGACTGCAACCAAGAAGGCATTGAATAAGAATAAAAAACAACAATAGATTTCATCTCAGAAGGATTACCTAATCCGATAAGAGAAAAGGTTGGTAAATGTTCATCAACCAAAGAAATTTTGGATAATTTACATGACATATATTATTCACCCATCGCAGATTCCAAAAATTCCAAAGAAGATGCAGATACCGATCAAGAAGAATTATGTTCACCATGTCAAACAGATTCAGAAGATGAAGAGTACATAATCACGAGAGAATTTATTAGTGCTTTAGATGAACTAGGAGAAGAAAACAAGTCACTCAATAAAGAATTGATGAAACAAAAGGAGTGTGTTCACATTTTTGAAGAATCCCAACAGGTCATCGATAACTTAAGAACTCGGCTAGAAGAAGCCATAAAGATCAAAGAAAATCTTGAATATCAAAAGAAGTGTTTGGAAGCCAACATAGAAGCACAGAAGGAAGAAGCATAAATGAGAGAGAAGATATTGACAGATCATCTTAAGGAAAGAACTAACGATCTAAACTAGTTTGAGGCAGAGTTTGGTCAAGAAGATAAAGGACTTGAAGAAGAAATAATCACATTAAAAATTCATCTTGAAGAAGTGAAAATAACAAAAGAAGTCATGAAGTCTCAGATAATGAAGAAAGAAGAAGAGGTTGAGAAGCTTGAGAAAGAAGTTGTCACATTGAAGAGTAAAATCGTCAAGCTCAACAAGAATTTTGAAGAGACAAAAGCATCCACATCCATTATAGAGAATGAAGAGAAGCACTCAAGGTTGCTAGAAAAGAAGACTGAAGAAAATAGAAAGAGTTATGCAGGAGTAATCAAAGGAAGGAATCATGGTCAACCAAAATCTAAGAAAACTATTGAAGATATATCGTCAAGAAGACCATTCATGTTCAAGCCACAAAGCAACTTCAATCATGATCATGAGAAATCAAGGAAACAATTTAGAAGGACTACACCACAAAGAAGATCATTCACTCCCAGGTATGCAAATTTATTTTATGGTCATTGTTTTTATTGTACTAATTTTGGACATAAGGTTGCAAATTGCAAGGATTATAAGATAAATGTTCAAGAAAGAAGTGCATATGTGGCCCAACGCAACATTGAATGTTACAAATTTCATAGCTATGGACACATAGCTAGTGATTGTAGAAGCATGATCAATAATTCCATGAAAGAGAACATTGATATCAGATATAAAGAAAGTATGGATAAGAAAACACGAAGAACAAGTGAACAAAGACCAGGTCCCAAAGATCGCAAGATTGGCAACAAAATAAGATGAATAAAATTCTACAGAGAAAAAGAAATATGTCAGATACAAAAAGGTTTGGAAAATAATTGAAAGAAAAGAAGGACATGTAAATAAGGAACAAGTTCAAGAGATTGTACTTTCAGGCATTGTAGTGAAAGACGATTGAACAAATAAAAATAAAGAAGTCAGAGCTCATATAAATGATGAATCTAACAATGAAGATGATGATGGATACACATCAGAGCAAGAATTGTTCTGAGCCATCCGGCTTAGAGACTCCCAGGTAATATGAATATTAGATAGGAGGAGTCTATGCGATAGCCATGATGGACTAAAGAACCATCCTTCGAGCATCTTGCATAGTTTGAGAAGACAGATCCACAGTAGTCAGTTAACAGAAGTAAAATTTGATGAATTAATCAAGACTTCATGATAGTATAGTGGTAAATGGGTCAACATTATGGATAGTTGCGCAAGTAGAGTCTTAGACAGTATGGACGAGAGAATTGATTCATAGATTGGTTCAAAGAGTGGTTCAAAGACAAAGAAAAGTTATCATAATGGATGATAATTACACATGAAATGGCTCGAACAATGCTAATGGATTCCAAATTGACATACATTTTTTGGAAACATGCAGTGCATACAACAGTTCACATTCAAAACAGAGTAATGCTCAGAAACAACAATGAAAAAACTTCCTACGAACTATGGAAAGGAAGCGTAGACAACAACCTCTACATCAAGGTAACTCAAGGCAATATTTTATTAATTGAAATTTATGTTGATGATATTGTTTTTGGAAGTACTAATGAAAGGTTAAGCCATATATTTGCAAATGATATGCAGAATGAATTTGAAATGTCATTACTTGGAGAACTATCCTTCTTTATGGGTCTTGAGATATGTCATAGAATCCAAGGAGTTTTTATTTCTCAATCTAAGTATATCATAGAAATTCTAAAGAGGTTCGGAATGGAAGATTGCAAACTAGTTACCACTCCTATGTAAACCAGTTTCAAGTTGAGAAAATATGATGATTCGAAATCTACAGACCAGAGTAAATACAAGTCCATGATTGGTAGCTTACTATATGTGACAACATCTAGACTAGATGTAATGAAAGTAGTTGGACAGGTGGCATGATTTCAAGCAGCACCAAAGGAATCACATCTCTTAGCAGTAAAGAGGATTTTCAGATATCTCAAAGGAACAAACGAGTTTGGATTATGGTATCCAAAAGGAAAGGATCTATCACTTATTTCCTACATAGATGTGGATTGGTCAGGTTGCATTGATGATCGCCGAAGCACTAGTGGAGAAACGTTCTACTTAGATATACAGGTTGAGTATGATGAGCCCATTCCAATCTTTTTGATAATACAAGCGCAATCAGTATCTCAAAGAACTCGGTGTTGCACTCCAAGAAGAAACACATTCCAATAAAGTATCACTTTCTATGGGAACAGGTTGCAGAGAAAAAAATCAAAGTTGAATATGTTGGCACAAAAGAACAAGTGGCAAATATCTTTACAAATACACTTCCAAGGGAAGCCTTTGAGTATTTTTGCTAGAGACTCAGAGTAATTTTTACTCCAAAATGAATTCTTTTCAATTCTTATCTTATATGTCTTAGATTCACATGAGGAAGCACCATAAAGAGGATAGTTCAGGTTGGGGGATCAGTTTCAAGAAGAGTTCAGTGAGGGGGAGTATCCCCAAGGATAGTTTGGTTAGGGGGAGAAACTCTAGATGGAAATATACCTTTTCCATTGATGACAAAGGGGGAGATATTTATCAGATGCAAACGCAAATGCTTGGAGAGAGAGCATAGATGCATGTTTCCAAGAGGAGGGATTGTCACAAGGTAAGAATGAACGATATGAATTCATAGTGATACTATTTTTCAAAGGGGGATATATATTCATATGAAGGGAGAGATAGTATCAAAGGCTTATAAACACAAAGAAAAATAAAAGACATGTATACATGGGGAGTAGCCCCAAAGGGAGATACCCTTTGCCATTTATGTCAAAGGGGGAGAGATAGAAACATTGATGAGGAGTATAAGCATGAATTTTATCATGACTAAGTGGTTCCATCAATGTTGGTGTTGCCATCAATGCAAAAGGGGGAGATTGTCAGACAATTGGCTTGAGTTGATGGAAAATTGGTATGGATTGTAGGTTTTTATTGATGTCAACCATTGGAGAGTGTTATTTTAGATTGATGTCAACCCTTGGAGAAAGTCCAATAGCGAATTACGATATCAAAAAGGTTTGGGTACTGGAACCAAGGTTGTTTCATGTGTAATGGTATGAGTTTTAATATATTTGAAGGTAATAATATTCTAGATGGATATTACATGTCATTCCATTTCCGGTGGTATGTGGAACGTCACATAACTCCTCACGTTTAGAGAATTGTGGCCATGTGAAGTTGGAGAACCCAAGTTTGGGTAATGGACCCAAGTTTGTTTGATGGATAATGGTATGAGTTTTTCTATATTTGTAGGTAATACTATTCTATATGGATAGTACATGTCATGTCATTTCCAGTGGTATGTGAAATATCACATAACTCCTCATGGTTAGAGATTTATGGCCATGTGAAGTCGGAGAACCCTCATGAGTCATCTAGAAGCCCCAAAAGGTCAAAGTAGTCAAAGTGGTTTAAGTGATTTTAGAAGGTAAATAATAAAGTGAAGTGTTGAATGTACTATAATTCAAAGTGAATACAAAATAAATTCTTTAAATAATAAAGTTAATGGATAAATTACTAAGTGGACAAGTGGTTAGAAGTGGGTTAGCCTTAAAATAAGGAAAGTGGTTTAAGATGGTTAGAAGGTAACCCCTTGAGGTAAAGTGAAGTGATGAGTGTAATTTAAGTCAAAGTAAATACACAATAAATTATTTAAATAATAAATTTAATGGATAAATTACTAATTGGACAAGTGGTTAGAAGTGGGTTAACCCTAAAATAAAAAAAGTGGGTTAAGATGGTTAAAAGGTAACCCCTTTAGTAAGCTACATGAAAGTATAAATAAGAGGAAAGGCATTCCCATTTCAATCACACTTGAGAATATTGAATATCTACAGGTGACTGAGGTAACCAAATGATATCTAAGCCGAATTTCAGAGGGAAGGTGAAGTAAAGAAGACCGAAATTCAAGGGAGGATAAATTCTTTTGATGATGTTTTCTAAGGTATGTTATTTACAGGTCATCTCACCATTTTCTCAATAATTTTTTTATAAAATGATTCAGACCGTGAAATTGGGAGGCCATTGAGGAAACATATCCATGTAGCTGTGGTAAAAGTTTCAACCTTTCGGTCATTTTATTTTTGGAGTTAGACTCCGTGGAAAATATGGTTTGTGGCTAGTCCTGAAACTAGTCTAAAACAAGTGTTTTGGGTAAAAACGTCATAACTTATTCATAACAGATCCAAATTTAGTAATACCAAATGTGTTGGTTAGATTACATTTTGTAGTATTCGATGTAAAATTTTCAAATCCATACAACAAATATTCCATGCAGGGCACACTCTACAAGTTCGCTCTCTAGAATAAGCCAAAATTCAACAAGGTATGCCATTTTTTCTATAAATCCTTTTCTGAGAGGTTCCAAGTAGTGACACCTGGAGAAATTGCATAAAACACATTGAAGAACATAGTGTACTATTTTCAAATATTTATTTATTACAGGTACGGAGTTATGATTATTTCAAGTTAGGGTTGTTGACAAATCCAAAACTAGTCATATGAGACTAAAGTAAAGTTTGATGAAAATGCTAATCTCTTGTTGTTAAAGTTAAGGAAGGTTTGCAGGTATGTGATCATATACACTAGGTCTATTACAAAGTTACAAATAAAATTTGGATAATTAAATTGATGACGACTTTTGGTTTAGGTACATGTTGGGTACATAGTTGAGACAAGTAGTTGATGAGTTGGCACATACATGAGGTGTATAGTTGATGATTTTAGCACATCTTGATGATTCATAGTTTATGTATATTTGATACATGATTGGTACATACCTGGTGCATGGTTGGATGCACTTGTTAGTAGTATTTGTGACACATGGTTTATGGATGATGTAGCATACTTTTCTTGGTATATTATTAGAAGCAAATATTGATCTTGGTGATGATTATGAATTGTTGTGTTATGCTTGGTTGATGCACATATTTGAGAGTTATCTTGGTGAGTAGATCTATTTTGGTTGATAAGATTGATGAGACAGTTTGTTGTGATAGGTTGTTTGGACATGTTGTTGTGACAGGTTATTTGTATAGGTTTGGTGCATGGTTGATGCACTTGTTCATGGTAAAGGTTGAGGTACATGTTGGGGCATGGTTGATGCACTTGTTTATGGTACAAGTTGATTACAGGTTTTTTGGTACAGGTTCATGCATGGTTGATGCACTTGTTTGTGGTAAAGATTGATTACAGGTTGAGGTATAGATTGATGCATGGTTGATGCATGGTTCAGGTTATTGGTACAGGTTGTTTGGTGCAGGTTGATTGGTACAGGTTTACAACAATATATCTCACAATGATAGTGTGACAGTGGTTCAATCATTCTACTTATACATTAGGGAGGTTGGATGGGGTAAGGACAAATGGTTGTAGCCACCTTCCGGTTGTATCGAGAGAACATAGGGTGTTGTATCCTCCTTCTGGTTGTAGCCAGAGAATTGGGGAGTTGGAGCTTCCCTCAGGTTGTAGCCTGAGAAACTAGGGTATTGAATCCTCCTTCCAGTTGCAACTAGAAAACAAAGGAAGTTGGTGCTTCTAATGAATGTAATTCTTAAAGACATATAAGAAAAAATAGTATGTAGTTTTCTCTTGCTTTGGGTTTCCACGTAAAACACTGGTGTACTGTGTATGTGTTTGATTGCTTATTTGTTCATTGTTTATTTACTCTGCAACTATTGGATGATAATACTATAATGATATAACACTTGCATTTTATGATGAAAAATGATTAAATTGCTCTATTACTAATTCACCCCCTCTCAGTGATCTAACATATCTTTCATATTGTAATTAATTAGAAAATAGTAATTTCCTCCCTAAACCAACTCTTGACTTTAGCTTATAGATATTATTTGTACCCTCACAAATTTTGGAAGTATGATTTGATATATTAGTTTACCATAGTTCTTAAGAGAAAATTGAAAATCTACTCTTTTAAATAGCCACTTTTTAAAATTCTAATTAATTAGACAATATGATTTTTCATATTGCAATTAATTAGACAATATGAAATGCCTCCCTAAATTAAATCTTAACTTTAGCTTATGGATATTATTTGTACCATCACAATTTTTTGACATATGATCTAATATATTGGTTTGGCATAATTTTCATTATTCTAGATTTATTAGTATTGGTTTTCATTATTGAGTGAGTGAGGAAAATATTAGCTTTAGCTTATGGATATTATTTGTATCATCAAAAATTATGAAAATATCATTTGATATATTAGTTTCCCATAGTTTTGATTATTCCAAATTTCTTAGTTCTGGTTTTCATTGATAATTATTGAGCGAGTGAGTATGTCCATCACAACTTACATGAGAAATTGAAAATCATGTCTTTTGGCATCAATGTGCCAGTCGTGAATTAATGTTGATTGGAAATCACAATCGGTTAAAGAAGTGGTGACGCATTGGCGAAGGCTATCCACCATGCAACAACCCAATGATTGGGAGGTGACTGTTGCATGGTCATCCATTTCTCATGCCATACCATAGCGCATCCATATCATGGATAACGTTCACCTGCCTGTGAAGTGACATCCCACTTATTGAAATTCGAATTTATCCTGCTAACTGAAATTTCAAATTTGAATTTCGAATTTGGTTGATGGGCGTGCTCCAGATAGTTTTGAATTTGGTTGAATTTATCCGCTCATTTTTCAGAGCAGCGTTTGGATGGAGGGACGAGGGACAAGGGACAACACAAGCAACAACACTACACGTAACGAGGCGTGGAAGAGGGCAAGAAATGTTGCGGTTGCCCGCCCGGCTCGTCTCTGTATCATGGCAACACCACATCACCAGAGATCTACTCGGTCTGCAGGAGAAGAGACCGAGCTTCTTATTCGAGATCCAAACCCACCGTGATAAAAAAATTGCACCACAACAGAGCCGACTTTCAGCCATCGGCGGGGGATTTGAATCGCAGTCAATATTTTCTAATGCTCGAAGATCTACAGCCCATGAATACTCTCAAACTCAACCGACGAAAGGCTGTTGGATTGGCTTAAATCATCGTCCACACAGAGCAGATTGAATTGTTTCCAGTCTGAAATCAATATAATTGTTCTTAGAGTGAGCATTCTTCCATTTTTTATGAATTTAAACTGCACGTTCTCTTAACATGCGGGCATTCCTATGAATTTGTTCATTGTTTGAATATGAATATGAGTAATGTAGAGCATTTGGAGACAATTTTGTTTAGTGGTCGACATAATTTTTAAAATTCAAAAACCAGGGGAATGGCATAATATTGTTTGTAGGTCAAAGCGTCTCTATGTATAAAAGTGAACCTCATGTATCAAATTTGTAGTCTTTATTGTTCTTCAAGTCTCTTCATGATTTAAGGAATGGCATTATAATTTATTTTCTTGTAAAATAATTTTACTATAAAAACTAATTAAAATAAATAAATGAATTATCAATCAAGAAGTGAGGTTTTTATATATTATAAATTAAGAATTATCTTTACAACCTGTTAATATCTAATTTTTGGGGATTGAGATATTGACTTGAAATAGCTAAAAAGTTTCTTTGGAATTTTTAAAAATGT